>JACN01135200.1:0-15349 GCA_000787155.1 Scartelaos histophorus | reverse complement strand
TATAATAATTAATAGAAAATAATAACACATTAATTAAAACCTTAACTTCTGTTGCTAACCCCCTAAATACAAAGCCTGAATAATTCTTAATAAAAACATTTTAGTCATGTTTGAAGTCTTCATGTATTTTAGTTTCAGATAATTGGTCTCTGAGAAAGAGAAATGAGGAAAAAAATAAGCAAAATATGTGATTATTTTACTATTTATTTTAATATTGTCATTTTTTTACAATCTAAATAATTCTGTAGTAAAAACAACAAAGCAGAGGTTAAGCTGTTGATTTTGTTATTTATTCTTTTTGGAAAATGTCTCTGCTTGAAAGAATGTTAATAAGACCTTGACGGCCAATATTTCTTAGAGAATCTATCATAAAATGGATATAAAATATGTTCGTAGAATTGAAGGCTGTTGCATATCATTCTTTTTATCTTGGAGAGAAAGTTAACAAAACAAAATGCAGTCCATGTTCTTTGATAAATGTACTTAAATGGAAACATCTATTTAAACTAACTACATTTTTTTACTTAAAAGACTATAGACTATAGAATGTAATAAATTATAAACTTCTATTGACAATCCTCCTTACTCCGGTACTATGTATTTTGTAACTTTTCTGGTGGTCTGTCTGCTTGTCTTGATAGAGATAATAATAATAATAATGATGGATTAGTCAAATATACAGTTTTGGTACATTACTCATTCCGTGGTGGTAAACTACTATTGTAGCTAAAGCTGCCCTGGGGCAGACTGGCAGAAACGAGGCTGCAATCCAACCTCTCCACCCACCACCACCACGTAGGACACTCCACATTCATTTTAGGCAAGGTGGGCGTGTCTTGGCTAAGGGCACAATAACAGTTTTTGCTACTGGTGCCTCACTGTGTTTTTCCCAATGTTGTGCCATCCAAGTACTAACCAGGCCCAGCTTAGGCTTCAGACATCTGATGACATCAGGCTTTAAGCTGCTTTGCCTGCAATGTTCCATGGTGTGTCATTAAACTTATCTATCTCTATGGCGACAATCAGAAAACACCACAGGTCAGAGACTGTAGACAGTTTACCTCCTCAGAGTATTAATACATGTTTGAATGACACATTTTTAAACAATAAAAACACGTATAATTCAATAAATGCATGTAATTTAATGCTATACTTTGCTATAACATTCCAGACAAAGGAATCAGATCCGCATGGGGAAAAACAGATGGCAGACGCTACTAGAAAAGTTACACAAGCCTCATTTCCACTGACACGGTTAGTTTGGGGCCTTGGCTCGGCACAGTTAGTGCCACCTCCACCCGGGGAGCCTTTCCTTTATGGGCCAGGGCCACGAGCCGCCATGACTAGCCCCACCCCCGCGACCTGGTCCCAGGTCCCAACCGTTCCAGACCTCTTTGGTAGTAGTACCTCCCGCTGTTGCTTTACGCAGTGGATACACACTTATTATGTATGTCACTGTACAGTATTTTCTTCATAGTTCCTATGCATCAGAAGCTTCTAAATAATGTTCATGGACTGCTCTTTTTGTTATACTGTATATTATAGGGTTCACATTTGACTTCTGCCATCAAATCCAGTCTCAACGTGTGAAAATTTAGGTCACATATTTTGGCACCGTCACCACTTCTCTTCAATCATCCTCTATTTTAAAGCACATCTGCTTAGAACAGCTTTAGTCCAGTGCTGTTTCAACTCTCCTAACAGCCGTTCAGGGGCAGGTTTGTGGGGCAGTGGAGGGGGCAGGAGCATATGATTAGAAACAGAAATGTGGATGTTTGCCTCCCTCACTCGCGGCAGGGGCAATTGGCGCCAGAGGCATCCGTGAGAGCGCTCTTACCCCTGTGCTCTTGAGCCCGGTGCTGTGTAAAGGCACAGACTTTATACAGGACTCAGGGACAGGCCGGTCAATACAGCCACAGCTGTCACAATGAGTGTTTGACTAAGATGTTATCGAGTGGTTTCCACACTTTCCATTTTGTAAGGCTGTAAGGATGTTCAATATGTGTGAATCTGATCAAACTGACCTTGTGCTGTGCTGCTGTCATTCGTTCAGTTCATCAGGTTCAGGAATTTCCATATTATGTGAAAATAGTTTTAAAGTTATTCCCTGAAGAGACATTGTGCGAGTTCTGTGTTTTTTCCCTGGAGATGTTACTTCTGTACGACATTGAACTTCATCTGTGTTTTTATTGCTTAAAAATTCCTTGAAAAACATTACAACTATAAAGTGTTGCCTCTACACAGATCTGACAGGTAATACAGAGTATAAAGCTGTGAAACATTCCAGGCTTATCAGTGACATCCCCATGGAAACACTCACCAGGAAAGTTACATAGTGCACCTTTAGTTAGTTTAGTTTTAGCTATTTTTAGTATTATTATTTAAATATTAGTTTTAGTTTATATTCAGTACAAATATTTACATCACTAGAGTTTCACAATTACACTGTGTGCATAATCATTAGTTGTATTTATGAGCATTAATTTTATAACTGAACAACTACAGTGCTCATGGTCAATCCAAAATGTTGATAAACCTCAAACCTGTATATTTAAGAAAGTAAAAGTGAAGTTTTGGCTTTGTTAGCAGAAAATCTATGTCTGCAAAATTATTGCGCAAATATTAATGTGCAGAATTATTACGTAACTAAATGAAAAATGAACATTTTCCATTCTCACTTGTTTATTTTCATCTGTCAGAATAATAAACAACTCAAGATTTAAAAATAAATGTTTCTGACATTTAAAAATAAATAAATAATTAAATATAAACCTTTGACCAATATAGTATGTTGTGTAGCAGCAGTCACAGTCTCCCAGACACTGTGCAGAGATGTGCAGCTTTCCTTCACCATAAATCTCCAGTTTATGAAGAGCCTACAAGCTGTCCATAAAGTTTAGGTCAGGTGAGGCCTTTACTGGTTCGCCACACAGCTGAGTACTTCAATGTGATGTGATGGAGCGTTGTCCTGCTTAAAAATCATGGTCCTGAAAGATGCAGACTTTTTCCTGTACCACTGCTTGAAGAAAGTGTCTATAAACGGGCAGTAGGTTTTGGAGTTCATTTTGAGCCCATCTTCAACCTGAAAAAGTCCAACAAGCTCATCTTTAATAATACCAGTCCACACCAGTACCCCACCTCCACCTTGGCCATGTGTCTGAGCTCTGAACACCTTGTACTTCTGGGCTCTCCAGGTAGGTGCAGTTCTGACAGCGCTGGAGGATAATGGATTCCCGGTAGCTTCATGTTTGATTCTTCTCAAATCTCTTGGAGTTAATTTGTTGACTGCAACAAAAAGTTTAATAGTTCTGTGAACATACTATTTTTGGAATTTCATTTCAAGATTGCGGCATCCCTATTTTTTGACTTTTCAGAGTGAGTTCAATTTCTTTTTTGGCACATTTTGCTGGAGGAAAAGAAGCTGCCTAATAAATCTGTACACTCTAAGTTGTTAGACAAACATGTCACTTATATCCTTAAATCCAATAAGAATTCAAGTTTATACAGATTGGAGTTGGAGAATATGCATAAAAATTATGATATGGTCAAATACTTCCCTAATAATTGTGCACACAGTGTTAAGCAAGATATTCAGAAGCAGTCCAATGTAGTACTGAGTAAGTAGTTTCCATCAGTATGGTGCCTCTTAGCTGTTCCTTCTCAACCTACTTTCAGATCACCAGAAGCAATTTTGATTGCGACTTTTACTTCAGCTTTTCAAAATGGTATTGTTAGAGACATTTCATTTCTGTAATGTACTGAGGGCACTCACTGCTCAGTACTCTCAGTACTGCACACAAATGGAATTTCTCTAACAGTTATTTTGCTTTCCACAGTACATCAGTACATTTTGCCCTTATAGTAACAGAATAAACTCCCTGTGTTCCATCAAATACATGAGCTTTGTTTACACATGAGCTTCCTCTGTAATGCACAGAAGAGCACACTGCAACACCTGGGTTTCTATAATAATAGCAGAAGGCTCTGTTCCTCGCTAGATTAAAGTGTATTTACTGTATGTGGAAACTGGTCGTCTGTTTCCGGAAAAACAGTATATACATAAACAATCTCTGTTCCTGAACATGTGTGAGGGACATTTTTCAAGATGGATGCTTTCGTCTGCCTCTAGATTGTTTCATCTGGTTTCACGTTGCATCACGCCTTAGCTACAGTCATATGTCTTTGTCATTTGTTTGATGAAATGTCAACCAGGCCTTTTTCAGTTTTAAAAATATGAACCAAAATCAAATCATACAGGCCAATAGGCAACAGATGACAGTTGAATGCCAGGGCAGCGTTTGGGATGACCTGGTTTTTTGGGAGAAGTACATGAAACCATGTTGAGGTGGGAGACCGCGGGGAGTCCAACCAAAAATAGAGACACATGAAGAAGAGATAATAAGACAAATGTTTGCAGATGCGTTAGAACAAGAACTAAATCTAAACCTGTTTCATCCTACCAGGCAGCATACGCTAAATGATTACAAAAATATTGAATCATAAATATTAAACTATAAGCTTTTCAAGTCAAATTTAAACAGTGGAATTCAACAAAGATATATTATTCTTCTCCATACTACAAAGGAAAGAAAATAGAACCAAGTTGTGTGTATATGAAACATGCATTCCGTGACTGCAGCTCATACCATGAGCTCTTAACTTACACAGGCCACAAAGTTCATTGGTTTATCAGATTTGTCACTAGGATTGCAGTAAGTCAAAGCAGTCGTGAAATACCTTTTACTTTTACTTCACTACATTTGAGAGCATGTATCTGTACTTTCTTTTTGAATATTAGTGGAAAGTAAAGTATTTTTTATTATAGTTTGAGACCAGATTTTTTTCATGTGATACATTTACTTTTTTTTTTTTTTTTTGCACTGGTATGTACTTCAATCAAATACTCCTTCCACCACAGTATAAAATATGTAGTTATGTTCATTTAGATACACCTTAGGGATGAAAGGATGACTTTACTATCAATGTTGCATCTATAAACAACATGCACTGTGCAAGGTCCATAAATATATTATATTTTTAATAGACACACAGGGAAGCCATGCACAGAGAATTGAACCTACAACCTCCATGTGTCTTGAAATAGCTCAAAGATGTTACCTGCATAAATTCTGTTTGTGTTAATTCTTTCAGTCTTATCATTACTCAGTACAGTATCCTCAAAGCGTGACAAACCACAGGACCAAACCTAAAGATAACAGGGAGAAGTGATATAAATGACTGTGGTGGAGGTAAAAAGACATTTACAAGGCCAGTCTGTCAACAGCTGCCTCTCATCACTTCTGCTCTGCAGAAACCCAATGATGCACACAGTGCGAGAGCTCCTCTAAATGTAGCAATTTGTCAAGTTGAACTTTGTGGAGAGCAAAGATCAAAAAGAAAGTGAGACTTAAGCACATTTAGGACAGAGAGATGACTACAGGGTATTTGCAATAGCCTATTTAACAACTATATGGACGGTTTGTACATAAGGTCTATATAGTACATGTGCTATACCCTAACCTACACAGGCCACAAAGGGAGTTAAGAAAAATATCACACCTTATCAGAAATATGCTTTGAAAAAAATTGGCAGAAGTTCTACTTCCTTTCATGTCTTTTTCCATCAGGTGCTCTGGTGTGAATTTGCATCACAAAATAGACTCTTGTGATATTTGTGATACATTAGTCTGGTATGAGCCAGGTTAGCACTAGTGTCCCTACAGACTGTAAACTCCAAACACACACAGGTCACGTCTCAGGTTCAGGACTGACCATCCATTTGGTCTTTATGATTTTGTAATACAGCTTGTGCATAAACTATTTTACCTTTATACAAATGGCCTAAAAGTGTTTTTTGTCAGTGATGTCCTTCACAGATCTTTGATTATGACGGGTTAAGAGATACGGTAAGAAGAACCCGTCTTTGGAGTTCAACTTTGAACTTTTTACTACTACATTTAGGTTTAACGCTGCCTATGAATGTAACAAAAGTAAAAACATCAGTCTAAGTGTTAGCTGCCTGAGCCAATTGTGGTAACTCCACTCTTAAAGAGACTTAACTTAAGTTTCTAAGGCCCTGTGTTAATACCTCTGAATAATAAATCTTTACACATTGTAGTGGGGCTATTGTTCCAGTGCCACATATTGCATCAGTCTTGAATCAGTGGCCTAAAATAAAGATTTTGAAATAGGCGGCGCATTAATCACTGAATGATTGTAGTTTGGCCTCAGATCTGACTCTGGTGGCTGCTTAATCGTATCAGTGCATTAATGAAAAGGCCTTTTGAACTTAGGCCGGGGCTGGGCGATAAAAGGCACGGGTCCATGGGTGGTCCGGGCTGCTCATGGCACTGACGGGGGCCTGAGGCAAGGCTCTAACGTGATTACATTCTCACTTTAATCTCAATAAACACACACCTAACTGCATTAGAGCTGAGTCCATGGTAGAAACGAAACAGACACGTGGAATTAACTTGATCAGGAACAAATCAACAAAAAAAGCAGAAAATAGTCCATGCGTCTATTTACACAGTCATGCTTTTTACTGCTTAGCCTAAAGGCTATATTTGAAACTTTTGAAGAGGCTGTGCATGTTTAGAGCTGATCAATTCATAATCCATCCAAAGCCAGGATTAGTCTCAAGGCATTTTGCAGTGTTTTCAAATGTAACCTATTACATTAAAGGGCATGAGTAATCTATTTTGTCTGAAGTGCATGCAATGACTGTTGGGCTGAACTGAAATTAATTTGTTCATAAACTTGGCGCTTGTCCATAGATACAAAGTAAACATGTTAAAATGAAAATTTAGCTTGTTATTGCTTTACCTGCATGTTCCAAAATATGACATTAAACTTCAATCTCCCCAGAAACATGCAGGAGATCTCACCAGAGCAATCTCCAAGGGAGATCTGTGAGGAGGTAACCCCACTCACAGTAAGAATGCATGTTTTATTTTGAAGCTATAAAAACACCCAGAACTGAAGAAACACATTTTATCCAAGTTTAATGCCATATTGGGGAAGAAAGTAAGAAAATCAAAAGTATCTTCATGGCTGCAGATCCCCAACCTGAAACATTCTGGGCACTTTTAACTACTAATAGTTAATGCTGATCTTAATCACAAAACACAGACACACACGCACACACACACACACACACAAACACACACACACACACACACACACACACACAAGTGCTAGTGCAGCTCCTGCAGCTCAGGGAGGAGGAGGTTGGGAGCTGCTCTCACGTGGCGCATACACCATGAGAATGAGGAAAAACACTGAGTGTCCTCTAAGGTTAAGGCACTGGTAACCCAGGTTTAGTTGTGATTGCTGTATTTCTGTACTTTATGTAAATGAGTAAGAACGCAGGATACAACCATTTCTTTACATTTAAGTCCAGTTTTGCCGTGACGTTGTGATTCATGTTTCATTTACACAATGCCTCCATCCTCTGGTCACAGATGGTACTAGAGCCCATACCTAAAAGGTCTATTTAAAATGAGTTTACTGATTTACTGGTCAGAGCAAATCCATCATAATAATCCTTTTATATAGGCTATCGTGTGCATGTTGTAACATGAAGAATAAAAAGT
The DNA here is from genome assembly GCA_000787155.1 of Scartelaos histophorus. Taxonomy (NCBI): domain Eukaryota; kingdom Metazoa; phylum Chordata; class Actinopteri; order Gobiiformes; family Gobiidae; genus Scartelaos; species Scartelaos histophorus. The sequence goes on along the minus strand of JACN01135200.1, from coordinate 7,754 downwards.
GAAAACAAAACCCATAGGGAATTAATTATTTGATAAATCTGCCTTCATATTGTGAGCGGAGACGCCTCTTCACAGATCTGACCTATAATTTCATTTGTATGGAGTCACTTGAATGTCTCCATACATAAAAATGTATTGTCATTTACTATGGAACAGTTTCTGTAAATTCATTTCATTTAAAATATCACAAGGAGACACATGGTGAAGTACTTTACTCCTTCCTCCTACTGTGTGCTACATACAACAGCATACAACTATTATCCTACTGCTTATATATGTAATATGTAATTAAATGCTTAACTTTCTGTATTTCAACATTGTGACCACGAGGCGGCGCTGTACAACTATTAGAATTTCACACATCCGCCTTCTGTCCGCTTATCAATGTATCAAACAAACGAAATTCAGCATTTACCATCATTCTAAGGACTAAATCAACACATATAATACTCATATAATATAATACTCATAACACATATAATATTTTAAGAATTTATTGTTCTGCTAATGTTTGTGCAAGGATAAGAGTTACAAAAGAGATATTATATTCCATTCCTATCATACAATGTTATTTTTACATCTTTAACAGTATGCATATAGTCATTCAAATACCTACATTATTACACAGATATATTTTTCATCGTCAAGACGACACACAGCACTTACAGTAAACACTTGATATGGATGTGCTATAATTGTTTTCTAGTAAAATACAGGACTCACAATGCAGCAGTTTCCCTGTAGTGTAGAAGTGCATTAGTCTCTTGATTTGTACTTGTTTTTTGAGGTAATGTTTATACTATATTTTCTATTTTACATTACTTATTAATGGAATGTATACGTTATCCACATTAATTTCATTGTCCTCTATATCATGGTTACCTGGTTTACACTTTAAACTACTGTTGTGGTATTATTAAATGATAGATTAGTAGGGTTGAAAAGAAAATGTATTCTTGTTTTCTCATAACAGCATGAGTACAGGGTGGGCAGGACCAAAACGCTCAAGTCTCAAATTACTATTGATTGTGTGTCTCTGCCTGACAGCCACATTTGGTCTGGCTTCAGTGCAGGAAAATCAGAATGACAAGAGAAGTCATGGGCGTGTCAAATGCTTGTCACATCTGTGCTTTATAAAATGTTTGGTAAATAGGCTGTGGTGACATAGCATTTAAACTAAAATGTAAAAATGTCACTTGTATGTTCTTGTGTCTCCAAGTATCAACATAAAAACAATATCTAATCGCTCATGATGAAGTCAGGGCAGGTTTCCAATGTGCAACTGCATTTCAGCTCAGACATAAACTCCTTGTAACTAAGGTTAGATTTGACCATAATGTGAAAAAGGCCAACTGAGTTTATACCCTGCTTAGATAAAGCAATAGTCTTCCAAAGTTATTCAACCCTGTGGGCCTATGGATAGTGGTGTTTTTGTAAAAGCATACACATAGTTTACGTACACAGCTCAAAACATGTAATATTTCTCTACAAGCTTTCCAGTGCATCCCTTTCTGTCCAGCATAACTACTCAGCATAGCAGTATCTGATTGTGGAAGTCTCTTTAAAATGCTTTTGATTTCATATCTTTGATCATTAACCAGTCCAGAGAAAGGCCATGAGACCAGCAGCAGCAGTGTTAAGGTAGTTTCATATTGATACAGATCAGATGTCTTTATAAATGTGAGTGAGATCGTACAATCATCCACAGTTTCCTGGCCTCTACATGTTGCCCTGTTTGTCTGAGGAGGATGAGGAGGTGGAGGGTGAAGGGGAGGGCGCTTTAGGGAAGCCCCTCTCTGTGGGTGTGATCCCAGGGCTGCCTAAACCAGAGGAGCTGGAGCTGCTGGAGCGATGCGTTCCCTGTCCCAGGACAGGAGCAGGCCTCACGGGTCGTACTGGGGGAGGCCTCATAGGGGCGCTAGGACGGCGGCTGGTCAGAGCAGGTTTAAAAGTGGTCATTGTTTCAGAAGAAGAGCTACTACTGCTGCGCCTCTGAGCTGCGTCAGGGTCCCGGATCACCATGGTGTGGAGGGGGCTGCCTGGGACATCCTGCACCCCAGGGTGCTTCAGAGGCTCCAGAGTGTCCAGCACCACATCAGGGGCATGCTTTGCTACGTTCTGACGCTCCAGCTCCCTCAGCTCATGAAGAGCTGTATTCATGGTCTTTTCTATATCCTTACAAACCAATATAAAAACAATATTAGATTCAGTTTTAGGAATTGCTATTTTTATAAGAGTGAAATGAAGCTTACCTCAGCCAGAGCCTCAGCCTCCAGGGCCTTGTGGTCTCCTAGGCTGGCGTGGCGTGTGGTGCTGGGAGAGGCGCGCTGACAGTGGCTGTCGGAGAAGACCTTTCTGTCGGGATGGTTGATGTGTCCTGCGCTCCCAAAAGTGGTGAGGCGCCTCTTCTCTGGGCTGTCTATGGGACCCCTGCTCACAGCGATCTTCTGAGGGCTGCAGGGCCGGGGCAGGACTCTAGGGGGCTCTGCTCGGGGCGGACTGTGACCGTCCCCTGTGTTTCGGTGGCGAGGAACTGCAGCACCACCATCTGAACGCACTCTTACCCTGAACAAGTGTAAATTAGGCTTCTTAGCAAACTGTAGATTTTCAATTCAAATCTTCTTAAATGTGGCTACTGTGTGCATGAAACAGTATTATATCTTAAAATATGTTGTTAATAAATGTGACTGGAATTACAAATTAAAAGAGGGTTCGGAGGTTTACCTCCCATGTGCAGGTCCAAAGCGGTGCTCAGGCGTGTGCTCACTCTGGTGCTCTCTGGATGCTCTGTCGTCATGGTGACCGGTGCTCGCCTCACTGTCCGTCCTGTGGAGCCCGTCTGAGAAGGCATCATCCCTGATGTACAGGCAGATCACATTCATTATGACTTTCCACAGTCAGTTTTTACTTAAAGCAAACTCCTTAATGTTTCCTCACCGTCTGTATGTACAATCTTCTAATCTATCGACAGAGATGAAAGATGTTCTAGACATGTTCTAGATAGTGATAATGAGAACTATGGAAATGTACGATTGTTTCAATAATATTCCAAAACAAATAAATGATCTTACCTCAAAAATTTGCACAAACATTAATACATAAATGCCTTAAAAAACTATTGCACTGGCACTGTAACAGTTTGAACTATAAAATGTTGAGAATAAGACTGGACTTTTTCACTTTTTCTATGATTGCAAGTTGCTGTATGTTCAGTTTTACTATATAAATATTTGAACATAAAGATATAGCGTCCTTACATGTCCTGTACCACAATGTACTGATGTGGAATGAGCCCGTCCACTCCGTTGTGTCGCCCCTCCCACCAGTCGTCTGACGCTCGCATGTACAGAAGCAGAGACGCCCCCTTCTTGAAGGACAACTCCCTCGGACTGCGCCCCACATAGTCAAACTTCGCTATGGCCTCTATCTGCTCCAGTTCTGTCAAGGCACACACACGCTGCAATATAATTCAATCACATTTGTATATTCGATGTACTGGTTGTTCTGACTTACCCTCATCACTTGTGTTTGGTCCTGTGCCATTGTCCACTTCGTCGAGAGCGCCTGCATCACTGTGGGGGCTTTCACTATTTACAGATAAAACAAAGCAGTTAAGGAAGATGTATTATACTTTCTTTCTTTTTAGTAGGAATAATAAACCACCACAATTTAGATTTTCCTCATTGTAAAGTGCAATCTTTACTAAATTTCATGTTCAAAATGACAGACTTGCTTCTCTGCCTCTTTTGTGTATGAGAGTCAGAATTTTTCAAGTAATTCCATGTAATTACAGGGATGTGGGTGGGGATAGGAGGTGGGTGAAAGATGAGCACTCCAGCCTCAAATGTACTTACTGAAACATGCATGGATCAATCAAACACAAGTCCACAGTAAGTTAATGATGATGGAAGACTATTTAAACATGGTTAAAGTCTCATAAGTTAGTTATAGATAAATTGCATAATATGTCTCCTTTAACGATATTATATTCTTCTCCTTTTTCCTTTGCTACTCGGGTGTAAATTCAAGCAAAGTGCACTATTTTACTGTAAATCTAAACACAGAAACAGTCTTTTCTCACCAGTACTCCTCCCCTCCAGCCATGCATTTCTCATACATGGGCCCGTCGAGCTCTCGGTGAGTTGGGAAAATGGCCTCGTGGTGGATGATAAAAGTTTTGATGACTTCGTTGACGTGGGCTTGACAGGAAACGGGGTCCTGGTCGTCGGGAATGGGCATCAGAGTGGGGCCGAAACAGATCGCTAGGTTGTAGGGGTCCATCATGTTCTCATCACTGTACTGGGATAGACTGTGCAGAAGCAAAAAAGATAAGGGTAACTAAAAAAGCTACAAGCTACACCTGCTGTTCTTATAATCCTGTATTTTACCTATTGCTAACCTGTAAGTGTAGAGCATGACATATATGACATTATTATTAATACCTACAACACTCTGGTAACAGTAAAACAATTCAATTAGTATTTAATAATTTAAATTAGTCTTTAAAATATCTGTTTGTCACTGGCAACAAAAAACAATAAACATGCACAACTTACTGGTTTAAAAAGGCAAAGAGATATCTCATGACAATAATGACAGGTCTTTGTAGAGTCCCGATAATTTGCTGGAGGTGACGTGCTCTTTCAGCCCCAGAATCCAATTCTAAAACAATAAACATAAGAATAAACTAAGTTAGAATGAACCAGACTTCCCCCAAAAGCTGACATATACTTTCTATGTATGTAAACTGACTCAGAGTAGAACATTTTAGTATCTCAACAACACTGCCACTAAGAAAAAGGCTTGATTCGCAATCTGATACCACAATGATAGAAAAAAACTGTCCTTATTGATAATGTAATGTAATTTTCAATAATTTTACTGTGCAGTCTTATACTAGTACTGATAAAGATTTAGAGCATTCTATGATTATTCAGAAAAGGTTCAACTTTGTCTTAAGAATGCATTTTTTTCCCGTATCGATTGTACTTATTCAAACAAGGATCTAGTTTTGATATGTTTAAGAATGTATTAGTCTGGTTGTTGATTATTTGGATTTTTTGACTCACTTGTGGTGGAGATGAGGTCCAGAAAACGCTCTTTTGGGAAAAGGGGATTCTCCAAACCCCTGAAGTAAAGTTTGAGAACGCCGGCCACAGAGTTGATGTCGTGATCCGCCTGGTCGTCCATGAGTGGGTCCTCCCCTGTACACACATTTAAATCAGGGAACTCTGTCCAGAACATTACAAACCAGGAAAGTCGAGTCTTACTTTTTATATGTATTGAATTTATTATATATGCCAAATTTTAAGAACTAATTAGAGAGAAATTGCGACTACTACAATTGATTTTGATAATCTTCTACAGCTACAACCATCACTCTTTCTGGCCACTCCAACTTTAACGAGAAAAAAAAAATCTCTTCTATTTACCAATATAGGCTTAAAGACACTCAAATATACTCACCTCTTTCAAATGCATTCTTAATATCGTTGACTTCTATTTGGGATCCAGGTACTCGGAATATACCTTGCTGCTGTAGACCTGCAAATATGAAAATGTATTCTTTAAAGCTACAGTATGTAACTTTCTAGCCAAAAATAAAAAAATACACACAAATAATGAATTTATTATTTAATTATTCATCAAACATCTACAGCATTTGCACTATCCCCAAGAAATATAGGAAACCAAATAGGATCGTAACTAAAGTCAGTTTAAGAAATTTGCTTTGAACTAAACATATAATATTCAAATGTGTGGACTGTGGATGAAAAACTGAGCCATGTTTGTGTGTGTGGCACGATGAAAAATACATGAAGCAGAGTCTATAAGATTAAGAGCACCCCCCGCTGTGAGGCGTCTCTGTTAATTAAAAGCACATGTTCGTTGCGACTTACACACTGTTAGTGCAGTAATGATGGTTTCTGTGAGTGACACTGAGAATGAAAAGCGCGCCCTGTGTGCTTATTATTTCTGTTTACAATCAATTAACACTGATTCCAAGAGGCCCCCGAGGTTTCTAATTGTTTAAATTATTTATTTATTGCAAAGGAGATAATGAGACCTTAATCCAGCCATTTTCTAGTATGTTGTTTGAGAAATAATCATAGTTAAAAAGTACAGATATTAAAGCTACAATCTGTAATTAGATTGGCCCGATCTGCCCCTGGTTCTCACATATCTACATATCTAAGGTGCTGCTGTCTGATACTGTACCAGCTTTGGCATGTTTCACGTCATAAATTGGTTTAAAAAAAAAAAAAAAAGAGTTGAATAAGTTTGATGTGTTAAATCTTGTATCTTGTTTATTTCCATCAAAATAAAATTAAATAAGCAAAAATAATTCCAACCCTAAATCCCGAGCAATCAGTACATGTTAAGAAATACAGTCATATGCAAAAGTTTGGGCACCCCTGATAATTTTCAAGATTTTCTTATTATGTTCCTCACAGTGGAAATTGACAGCTGAAATCTCTTAGCAAGCGTTTTGTATCCTTCACCTAAACCATAATGTTGAACAATCTTTGTTTTCAGGTCATCAGACAGTTGTTTTGAGGTTCCCATGTTGTCACTCTTCAGAGAAGATGCAAAGAGGAGAAAAACGTGCACTTGGCCACCTTAAATACCTCTTCTCAGGATTGGCTTCACCTGTTGTATGTAGGTCAAAGGTCAATGAGCTTACAAAACAAATTTTGGTTCCAAAAATGATTGCTAAAGGCATTCAGGTAAATAAAACAACAAGGGTGCCCAAACTTATGCACCTGCCTGTTTTTGTTTAAGTAATTATTGCACAAGTTCTGTAAATCCAATAAACTTCATTTCACTTCTCAAAGATCACTGTGTTCCTCTGCTGTATGAAATATTCAACTGAAATTGATGATCTGAAAAAACAATGATTTATAAAGGAAAATCTTGAAAATTATCAGAGGTGCCCAAACTTTTGCATATGACTGTATGCGTTTGCCATAGTGCCCAGTCCAAATACTCACCATATAGATTGATGTACCTAATGCAGCTCTCAACCACGGCTGGTATAGGCTGCCCAGAGTCCTACAGAGAAAAAGAGCACTGACTATCACAGGAACAATACGACTTTAATGCTTCCAAATCATAATTACGGGGTAGCAATTTTGACATTCATTTAGTAAATCAGGAAACAGTTAGTAGATGTTGAGAGCAGGCACAAAACCAACAGATAGCGAGCAATACACATGATCAATAGCAATGCAAACAGGAGAGTGGCAGAGTGGTTAGCTTCGAATCTAATACTATCTATGCCCACTATAGGCCATGTACCTGACTCCTGGCACGGACATTTCTTCTTCCCCTGGACACACAGAGCAGTAAGAACGAGAGAGGAAACAACAACAAGACCAGGTTAGTGAGAAGGACAGACTACACAGACAAGAGGCCAATGCACCCAAATGGACAAAACTACAGATGCAACTTCCTCTGATAGCAGCTTTGTTGGTCCTAGCCTGTTTTGCACGGGCCATTATTGCTGTGTTTGAAATAAAATATGTATTGATTTAGGAAAATGCAAGGGAGTAAAAGACACCGTCACCACATGTTACCTCTCCCCTCCCCATCGAAGTATTGATAGGAAAAGCAGTGAGCAGGAAGGAGTAGTCAGTATTTTGGGTCAAAGGCAGAAAAAATAGACCCTTAAGGACACAGCTGGATTCACGCAGAGACAGAGGGCGCAGAGGAGCTGGTACCTTGATGAAGGCCTCCATATTGCCGTTAAACAG
>KN507817.1:3647-17341 GCA_000787155.1 Scartelaos histophorus | reverse complement strand
GTGCCGCCAATTTTTTATTTTTTTTTTAATAATTACAAGTTCAAGATTTTTAACTTATAATTATTATTTTATTAAATTTAACTTATTCATTTTATGTTGTATTATCTTATTTAATTATTTTAATAATAATTTCATTTTTATCAGGTTATTATTTTATTGTAATTCATTTAATTTCAATTGTATTTATTTATTTATTTTTAAAACAAGGACAGTGCACAGAAAACAATCTCGGATGGATGTAATTGACAAAATTAATTCTTTGTCTTCTTTGTTGACACAACAGTTTTGTGTGAATAAAAACTCAAATAATCAGACTTTCTGTGCAGAACTACACAACCAAAAACATGCAACACCCCTATGAACCCGCTGATCCCTGTGACCCGTGGGACTACGGATGGAAATGAGCCGTATGGCTACAATCCGGCGTGTTTACATTCGTGCTTCTGTCATGTATGTTCATTAACATGCACTGTCCCAATCAAATAAACACATAAAAATAAATGTAAATACAGGACTAATGTAACCCACGTCTATTAGCCCCACGTCCGGTTAGAACAGACCTGAGCTTTGTCCAGCTCCAGGACCACAGACGGCATTTTGGTCCATTTGGAATTTCAAAATAAACTGATTTTATGATTTTACCTCATGCATGAACTAAAGCTGCATTGATTTTATTTTAGAGATTAAAATTATTATTATTTTTTTTCATTGCTGGGTCATAACATAAACTCTTCCCAGTCTGAGCAGCGTCAGAACAATGAAATTTACTGTTTTTTTTATAAAGAAATACATTTAATATTCTGCAGAATTGAGATAAATGTTTTGTCTCGGCCCTCCACAATATTTTCTGTTTCTCATGTGACCCCCGGGTTAGAACTTCATTGTCTCACAACAGAATATTACATTTTCCTTAATCAACAGAATGAGTGAAACCATCAGTTATAATTCTAAAAACTTCAGCTTCAGCTTTAAATTATTATGTTACAAATTGTCCAGTCAGATTTAAAATAGTAAGTGTAATACTGTCACTCGAATTAAAACAAATTTGAATCCATGACTAAGCAAATACAATCAAATCCAGTTCCCTCATCAGAAACAGACCAGGAGTTGTGTTTTGTTTCATTCACATGTTTTAGTGACACTTTATTATTAGTCTGTCTACATCTCCAAACCTCAAAATGCTCTGTTCCACCTTATGTCATGAAGTGGCAGTTTAGTAGTTAGTTCAGTACAGATTTGCAATTCCAGGTCTGAAATTATAACATCACAAGCTGGAATAGAGTACTTTCAGTTTGAGAGAAGAACTCAGCCTAAATCTGCAGAGTTGTGGTGAGGAAATGACATTAGAACAAATCAGAAAACAGCCTAATATGAAACCTTTAAGCAAAATAAAACAAACTTACATCCACGACTAAGCAAATCCATTTAAATCCAGTTATGAGAAAGTGAAAGTTCTCAAGAGTAAATCAAAGCCATTACCCGGCCTGTTCCTTCTGCAGCAGCTTTTGTAGCTCTTTGGTTTTCTTCTTCACCTCGGAGCCTTCCTTCTGAAGCTTCTGCACTTCCTGTTGAGCTTTGTCTCGAGCAGCTTCCACTTCCCCCACTTGAGACTCCAGTTTCTGTCGCATAAGCATCAGAATTAGTTTAGGTGATATTTGGTTTGTCAAACTATCGGAAATCAGATAATAATCAAAACTTAAATACTCATTTGAGCAGGGATCGATTCTGCAAAAATCACATTAACAGGACAGAATTTGAGCTTTAAGTGTGATCTTGAGATTTATCAGCAGGAGTATAAGGTAAGATAAAGAAAGTCAAAAGGAACAGAAAACGCACACCAAACTTCTTGTAAAGCTGCAAACGCAAGGAAGAGCAATCAAAGTGAAAAAAATAAATGCATATGTCCAAAAGCTTTTCTACATTTTTCAATAACATTTTGTCAAAAAAAGTCTTCGTCAAATAATTTTTCTTGCTTTGGGCCACAATACAAGATAAAGAAAGTGGTATTATTTTGTATGTGAAAATTACATTCTATTGCAGTATTCCATTGACTTATACTGGAATACTGTGGTTTCTCTCTATACCCGCTGCTGTGGCCACATCATTTTGGTCTTAAATGTTTGTATGAATCCGCTCTACAGGATCCTTGAGTTTTATTTTCTTTGTTTTGTCCCTAAATCATCAGATATGAACATAACTAACGGACCAATCAGACGCCTTCATTCCCCGAGGTTTGATTGACAGATGGTGCGTTTCGTTGCTAACGGTTTAACAGGTTTAAATGACATTTAAATTTATCCAATGACAGTGCGACTTTTCATGCTTAAACAAGTGGATCAAGACATTTAATAAGAGTATCAATGGAGCCTGCTATTTTGTTTGTAGATTTAACAGAGTTTGTCAAGGAGAATGTCGAAGAACTTTAACTTGGTAGACAACTTTTTATTAGGGTTGTTGTACTTGTTGTACTTTGTTCTATTAATGGAGATAGACAAGGAGGAATCGTGTTTGATCCATATATAAATTAAATAAAATATCAGACATCACACCTGCTGAGTAATACCAATACAGGAAGTCTCTTGTGAGGCATCTTATGTTTGCAGACGACTTGGTCCTGCTCAGTCCCACAATGCTGAGCTGCAGATGTTGGTGTGTCCTCAGTATGGGAGTATGGGACAGATTAATGATGATATAAAATATAATGCCAAGAAAAGTAAAATGATGATAGTTAGAAGCACTGGGGACAGGAAATTAATTTTTCCTAGTTTCTATTTATCTGACAGTCCTCTTGAAGTGTGTGAAGAAATTAAATATTTAGGTCATGTCTTGTCTAATGATTGGATGGATGACGAGGACGTTCATCTGCAGTGCTGTAAAATTTATGTTCAAGCCAATGCGTTATAGAGGAAGTTTTATATCTGCTGTGATTATGCAAAGTGTTCCATGTTTAAAACCTACGTCACACTCCTTTAGAACACTTCTTTTATACTTGAACCACTTCTATGATGGCAAAACATTATTCTTTATTTTCCTTGTTGTATCGTAATTTGTACAGAGTGTCTTCCTGAGTATCAAAATAAAGTTTAGGGTTCAAATGTCCTGTTTACATGACAGCTTTAAATTCAATTAAATATAATTCGTAATAAAAATGAATTCCGCTTTAAAAAGACCATGTAAACACTAAATTCCTGATGATTATTCGGAATTAAACTTTATTCTGATTTAAGTGGGTGGTTTATTATTATTTTAAAGCTGATTTAATTTATTCCGTGATCATGTAAATGTTTATTATGCTTTAAAATAATTCCGTTCATGCTCGTTGGGTCGTTCTTCTGATGCGATGACGCTCTGCAAAAAGGCACCTGGAGCAAACTTTGGTCTCAAACCCAAACAATTTTTCTAAAAAGTCGCTGTAAGAACTACAGATAATGAAAAGAGCCGAGGCAGAAAACAGCAAAAGCAGAGAGAAAAAGCCAAACGCCGGCAGCCACTGATTGTGAGTTTCCTTCTGTCAACGTAAATACGTTCGTGTCTCTGTCTAATCAGAACCTTCCCCAGGGAATAAAGACGATTTAAGCTGTTTTCTATGTAAACCTTAATTCAGAATTATTAATTCCAAGTAAACTTGGAAGGAGAGCAATTTAATTCCAATCCATTTCATTCGGAATAATTTAATTCAGAATTAAAAACATCATGTGAATGATGTTCAGCTCCAAATTTGAAGCCAGGGTCTATTTTAGGAATGGACGAACAGAGAAAATAGTGAAATAAAAGCATCAGGATCAGTGTGTCACCTTTTTGTGTCCCTCCAGCTGCTCCAGGCTCTGCTCTGAGCTCAGCAGTTTGTCTTTGAGCTCCTTCACCGTGTTCTCCAGCTGAACACACTGCTCCTTCCTTTCCTTCAGCTTTTGAACCTGCTCCTCAGCTTTTTTCTGGAGTTTGTTCAGTTCCTACACAGCGCAAAAGAATTATATTGAGAAAAAGGAATTTGTAATAATAAAATATGAAGTTAGCACGTTTTAAACTCTGACCTGTTGCTTGTCCTGTAGGGCATGCTGGGCGGACTCCAGGCTGTTTTCCAGATTTGCTTTTTGTGAAGATTTTGCAGCTTCCGTGGAAAGAAGCAGTTCTGTCTTTGCCTTGAGCTGATGGAAAAACACAAACATTCACCAAATAATAAGTTGTGTTCATGTATCAGAATTTGAACCTATATAACTATGAGACATTTGATTAGAAAAAACTAAAAATAAAACCAAAAAAACAATAACTTCAGAACCACAAATGTTGATTCTTACCACTATTTGTTAAAGATTTGCTTCATAAACTTGCCATAGACAGACTAATAATAAAGAATTACTCAAACATGTGCGAATGGAAGAAAACACAACAACAGCATTATAACACAGCTTAAATGTTGTATGGAGGATTTTTTGTTTGTTTCATATTGTCAATGAAAGTTCAAAATATCATTCTAGAGAAGTAGCAGCGTTGGCATTATGATGACAAAACTAAAAGAATGCAAATCCATGATGGGACCAGATAAACACTGTGCGGGTCAATCAAACTCCCTATGTCTCAAGACGCTGTTTACTAAAACAATGCAGCGGTTCTTAGTGGGTTTCACAGTTTGCACAAAGTTTGTTGCAATGACAAGAATCCATGACCAGTTCACTGCAAAAGAAAGTCCGTTTATGAGGTCGCTGAAAGAAGAAGAGAAGAGGAAAAGGATTGAAGCCAAACAAAGGTGATTTTCTGAGATTGCTTCTTGCGATGGCGTCATTGAAGCAGACGAGTGTCTAAAGACTGACGCGTTGGAGAGGTGATTTTCTGAGATTCCTTCTTGCGATGGCGTCATTGAAGCAGACGAGTGTCTAAAGACTGACGCGTTGGAGCTAAATTACTTCTGGACAGGAAACTTCAACAGCGATTCGTTGCGGCTGTAAACAAGCATAATTTCTCGAGTAAAGAGAAGGCGGGAGGACGTATTTCTACTTAGGGAGCTGTGGAGAAGGCGAGGCAAATGGAAATTGGAAAATCCTCTATGCGACCTTTAAAGCTTGTCTAATAAAAAAAACAAAAACATTGCATTAAATGTGTCATGTACCTGTGAGTCCAGCTGGGTCACTTTCTCTGTGGTTTCTGCGAGCTGAGCGGTCAGTTCGGTCACAGAGGATTCCAGAGTGTGGGCGTGGTCCTGTGCGGTCCTGATCTGGGTCTTCTGCTCTTGGATCTGTTTGTGGAGGTTCTCCTGGGCCTGTTTGTGGCTCTCAGACTGGTTCTTCAGCTTCTCTGTCAGCTGTGTCACCTGAGACAAGAGACAAAGAATATTTAACTCAAAATATTAACACAAAAACAGCTTCATTTATTGGAACAAGTTTATACATGTCTGCATATTATTATTTTTTCTCAGTTTTATATTACACTTTGGTAAAATAGACCACAGTGCATTGCGAGAGTCAGTTCCTGTGGTCTGTAGCTGTGGTCCGTAGCTGTGGTCGGTGGTCAGTACCTGCTCCTGGAGGGCGTGGTTCTTCTCCTGGAGCTGGTGGAGCACGGCGGTCTCTCCTTCTCCGGCCTGGATCTTGGCACACAGATCTTCTCGCTCAGACTCCAGCTGACTCACGATGTCTTTGCTCTTCTGCAGCAGAGCCTCCAGGTTCTGGATCTTCTGGTCTTTGTCTCCAATCTGACGCAGAACCTGCTCAAGGTCATTCTAAGAAGCAGTGAGAATATATTTATAAATAAGTGGATGAAGTATGGATTATGATTCTAACACTTAGACAATCACCACATCATTATCTTGAGGTTTTTATTTCACAATTATGTCCAGAAATGTTCGTACTTGAGCCTCTCTGAGTTTCCCATTGGTGTTCTGCTGAAGAGCCTGGAGCTCCTGGTGCTGCTGTTTGGCCTTTTCCAGCTGGTGCTGCAGATCTGTGTTTTTGCTTGCGCTTTCCTTTAACTGCAGAAAAAAACACATTCATATTTGTTATTTTTCGTCTGTTGTTCCATATTCCTGGAGCCATCCTCATGTTCTCAGACCCTCACCTGTTCCTCCGCCCTTGAGAGCTTCAGCTGTAGATCTGCTGCCTGCTGCTCTCGATCTTTGAGCTTTTCCCCGGATAGTTGCCTCTGCTCCTTCAGACGTCCCTGAACTTCGCCCAACTGTCGTTCAGTCTCCAGGAGTTTGGCGTGCAACTGCAACAGAACAACACGTCAGTCATCCACACTCTGATGTTTCTAGATCGTTTCGATCTCATTTTTACTTACGCAAATCTGTCTGATATCGTTATACACTTTTTTTTGACCGCATGTTTGGTTGCTTTTGCAGTTTATTTGCTCGCACTTTCTTATTAAGAACTAAACTATGAGTGTTCAGGTTGTGATCAAGTTTTTTGTATCCTGGTTTCATGAATGTTCATGTAAACACAGTCTCCTGATTTCAGTCTCCTGGATGAGCCATTGGTGGGATAAGATGGGAATCCAAGAAACTCTCACTGGGTTTTCTGAGAGTATTCGGGATATTGTGGCCTGTAGACGCAGTATCCAGATTTTTCACCACAGGTTCCGTCCTGAATATGTGCGAACGAAACTAACAAAACAAACATTTCCAGGAGTTTTAAATAAATTACAATTTATACCTATAAGCAATGACAAAAGGAAAAATTCAGTTTGTCAAGTGGACAAAAGTTTATTTGGTTGAATACATTTTGCAGCTCATCCAAGTTGCTTCTTCAGTTTTGAACTTCAGAGCTGATAATAGTGCATTAAAATCAATGCATTAAGAGATTAAAATTCATGTCTGTGTGTATTATTTGATGAAAATGTCCATTAAAATTCATTTAGATAAAATAAATGTTGCTTTTGGGGCAAATATTGTTATAGTGGCCATACCGGCTTGGCAGAGCCTGATCTCGTCAGATCTCATAAGCTCAGCAGGGCCGGGAAGGGTTAGTACTTGGATGGGAGACACTGGGAATTCCAGGTGCCACAGTGGGGCGCCAGTGGTAAAAACTGTTGTTGTGTCCTTAGGCAAGGCACTTTACCTACATTGCCTAGTATGGAAGTGGTGTGTGCATGAGTGATGGTGGTCGGAGGGCCTGATGGTGCAGATTGGCAGCTGTGACTGCAATAGTAGATTATCACCACTGAGTGTGGAGTGAAAGAAGAATGAACTGTAAAGCGCTTTGGGTAACTTGAAAGGTGCTATATAAATGCAAGGATTAATTAATTAATTAATTAATTAAAAAGACACAAGTTAGAAAAGTTGCTCCATGTTTATCTTCTTGCCATATCCACTTTGAAATCTGTGTATGTTGTGCCGTGTCCTAGATGTTTAGAGTGTCCTGGTTTCTGTGTTCACGTGTAAACTTCACTTCCAGAACTCTGTCGTAACGGGATAAGGCTCATGACCAGGATACTTGAGCGTTTGTAAACGCACTCAGTTATTTTTAAGCATCTGTGGTCTTATAATTTCTCTTGTGAATCAATAATGTTTGTCTGAGTCTCCGTCAGACGCATTTTGGTCCTCACCTGGCTGATCTCCGTCTGCTGCTGGGCGCCCTGGTTCTCCTTCTCCTCTCGCTGCTGTTCTAGCTGTTTCCTCTCCGCCCTCACCTCTGCGTGTTTCACCTCCAGCTCTGTGAGGGCGCTCTTTAACCTGCCCAGCTCCCCCTCCTTGTCCTGGAGCTCTGCCTGGGTCTTCTGCAGCGAGGCCTCTGTCCCTGTGACCTTCGTCTGAAGATCGTGGAGCTCAGTCTCTCTCTCTCTCAGTCGATCCTCCAGGTTTTTCTTTGACGCTTTTTCAGATGACAGATGCTTCTCCACTTCCTGGTGCTCACTCTCCTTACGGGCCAATTTTTCAGACAAAAGCTGCAAAAAACAATTCAATCAAGTTGATAAAATGAAATAATCATACAGTCATAGTGAGAGTCTTTATTTTGAAGCATTTTATTTTAGAGTCGTAGAACGCACAGCAGTAAGTCCACAACAGATTATCCTTCAAAATGTGACTTTTAAATTGTTTCAGTCACAGATTTAAAGTGCCATTTAAAGTGTTAGAGAAAACAAAACATTGTCAAAGTCTGGTTCAAAGCAAAAGCCCGTCCCTCTGCCCTCAACTTTCAGCTTTCACTTTCAACTTTATTATTGTCCCAGAGGAAAGCTGTTGTGCAGCAGTGTCAGTGTCAGCGGCAGTCAACAAACGATACAACTCAATAATACACTAAAAACAGTGATTCTTAGCCATATGTCTGCTGCGCAAACTGAGCCTCAAGCGCCACCTAAAGGTCAGCAAAAAACATTCAGTTGGGCGCGAGGGCCGTGGGACTGTGTAGGTTATCAGAGTTTAGTTTGTTCGCTCGCTGTACAGACACACTATATTATTTTTTTTAGAGTCCACAATCTAAATTTGCTGGCATCATACACAATCATAGAAAATAATACAGGTAATAATATCGGCCTTTATTATTAATAAGCCTGACTTAAGCCTTTACTTTTTTTTTTTTGCTTGATTTGTGGAATGAATTATAAGCAAAACTTAATATATGTTTAATAAAAATCATTGAGGTGATGACACTTTATCATGTCATGTTATTCATTAAATTTTATTCAGGTTTTAGCTTGTTAAACTAAGTGGATTTGATTTATTATTAAATATGAATGAGTGAGATCAGTTAAATCTACACAGTGTTAATATTTAATGGCCCTGGGCCACTCAGAGTCAAAAAGGTTAAGAACTCCTGGCATAAACCACAGCGTAAGTTTAACTCAACAATACAGGCAAACATTCCCTTAAAAATAGGCACAAAAGAAACCTGAAATGTAACCACATTTCACCACGACTGATCTAAGCTAAGAGAAGCATTCATCCTGGTTATGGCTTCAGGACTAAAGAAAATCCGAGCTCTCCGAGTTCTGATTCAGGGCGTCTCAGACGATGCCCAGAAGGAGCGAGGTTAAACTCCTCACAGATCAGGTGCTCAGGGCTCTTGTTATTTGTTGGGCCTTATAAATCTCTCTTCTGTTGTAGATGTGCTGCAGCTGGGACTGTGTAAGCCCACAGTTTTACCTTTGACCAAAGAGCCAGACAAATTCTACTAGACAAAGAAAGGTCACCGAGCCAACAGACAAAACAAAATCCCCTCCCTCTGTGTAAAACCCCACAGATTTAAAAACTCTTTTATTCCTACAGTCTTTGGCCTCTATCACAACTCTTACGCACTGGTCACTGCTGCACTTTGCTGGATCCCGAAATTTTTATCCGATACCAAAATCAGATCGGTGCATCTCTAATCAGCACACAGCAACAAAAGAAAAGACCTACAATTCTGCACTAGAGCAAATAAAAAGCTGCAGACAAAAACATCACTGATCACCACATGATAAATAACTCCATAACATCATGAAAATAATATGAGGCATGTTTAAACTGAGCGTTTCATTTTATGTCCGTCCTTGTCCTGTGCTATAAACGCTATAGAAAGAACAGTGACTTCAAACGAACTCTGAAGACCAGAGTGAACTATGACATTCCCACCGCAGCCTCACCGTACGGACCTCTGAGGCATGTGAAGAGAGAACCAGGCCGTAAACCATGTCAGAAAACAGACAGGAGCTATGACGAACAAATGGTGTTAACAGAAGAGTCGGACACTAAGTAGGGACCGTGACAGGGCATCTGGCTCACTGTCAAACACAACAGCTGGACGACAAGTGTTCGGAGTAAACGTGTTCCCATTCTATTATTTAAATAAGACAAAGGCGACTCTAATCATTGGGATACAGGCCTGAAAACCCCCTATTGACCGCTCACCTGTCCGGTCTCATGTTATATCCTTATCGCACAATTGCTTTTGTTCATTGTGCGGTCATGGGATAAGTTTAGGTGTGGGTCAGTTTTCTGCCTGAGGTGAGTCAAGGGCACAGGGTTTACTGCAAAAGCTGCTCCCAAGTCTCATTCAAAGAAGCTAAAATGTCCAAAATTACACAATACTGACTCTTGTGACGTTTAAAACAAGTTATAATTCTGTTACACTGCGCATTTCTAACGATCTGGCCAAGATTTAAAAATTTATATCAGGTTATTCATCTTATTTTCAGATTTATTCTCTACTTACTCATTCTGAGACTGATTCATTCTAGTCTAGAGGGAGTTTATTTTAATATAAACTTGCTGCATGAACAAAGAATTGTAAGTCATTGTAAGTAATTTTCTGATAAATTTAGTGTTTAGCATGTTTGAGTTACCCTTTATTATAGGTCTATTTACAGCTCCACAGCTCAAACCTCTCTGTTCTGTAGTTTTAAAGTTAAAAGTGAATTGTGGAAGTTTTCTCTCCATCTGTTTCTATTTTATTGCTTTGTTTGCCTGGAATGTTCCACAGTGTGACATTAAACTTCCTAACTCCATGGAGACAGGCAGGTTTGGAAGTTAGCATGCTCACAACACATTTTTTTGTTTCTTTTGTCTTTCTATGACTTCTATCTCTATTTTATTGCGACTTGCACATTTACATTTATATAATTTTGCCTTATTTGACACATGTCTCTTGCTCTTTTTTGCTACTTATTTAAAATGTATTATTACTATTTATATTTTTTACTCTGTTATTATATTTTATTGTGATGTGTGAGCTCCTGTGTCCAGATAAACTTTACTGATCCACAAGGGAAATTATCAGCGTCTTTTTCAAGGTATTTTCTACCAATAAAAACACCTGTAATTGAACAAATGCTGAACAGATGCTTAATGCCAAACTGTGGAACATCCAAGGCAAAACTATTATCGCAGAGAAAAGCAGCTCCTACACAGCAAAAACTGGAGGGTTAACATTTCAGGGTAAAATATTTGTTTTTAACACAAACATTTTTTTTTTAACTTTTTGAAAGTTAAATGAGGGTTCCAAGTTGGAGTTATTTGTCAGAGTTGATATGGTTGAGCATTGAATTTATCCAACTCTACTGAAGATTTATGGAGTTTAAAAACACAGTGGAGCACTTCCTTGAATTCCTTGAATTGTTATGAATTCCCTGTTTTTTGAGGATTTCACTGACTGAAACAAGTGTGAATGAAACAAAACCCAACTCTAGGTCTGTTTGTGATGAGGAAACTACATTAGAACATAGAATGGACCCTTTAAACCATTGTAGAAACCCTGGGCGGCCATGTTCTTGTTGCTATCCTGTTCCCGTTGTGATTGTGCTGCAGTTATCTGAGTCCAGAGCCCTCACGTCCCCCCCTGCTGGCGGTGTAATGACAAAGCTGCGTGGGATTCTGTGCGTTACTAAAGAAGGCCGATGACAGAGGAGTATTGTTAGAAGAAATAACAGTGAAGGCCAAAGGGACGAGCTGGTTAACATTACTCGGAGAGATGAGAGCTTTCAAGATGGCGTCTGTGTTATGTCTGTGTTATTTAAAGGAGCTCTGTGTGACTTTTCTGCCACCTGCTCGTCTCCATGGTGATGCCTTTACTTTGCCTGGAATTTCCAAATCCAAATCCAAAATCCACTTTATTTATTTTACAAACAAAGCAGATTCCAAAGTGCACAGAGAACAGAAAATGAAGACAACAAAGTGCTAAAATTTGACTGTACCAGTCCTAAAACAATAAAACCAGTAAAAGTGAATAAAAGCACAACCATAAAATCATAAAATAGCAATAAATAAGTCCACTAATTCACATGGTGTCAAAAGCCAGAGAGTAAAAGTGGCCTTAAGAGAAGACTTAAAGGTTGTATGGAGAATTCTTTTTGTTTCAAGTTGTCAGTGATATCATTATAAACATGCAGCAGCCTTGTAATTATGATGAGCAAAAAGAAATTAATGAAAATCCATCAACTCTGGACATGGTGGGGCCACATAAACATCCGCCAATAGAAAACGACTCTACCTCGTTTTCTATTGGCTGTTGGGTTCAATCAAACTCTCTGCTCTTCTAGTGTAACTGAGTCTCCGGCGCTGGGATTTCGTGGTTTACGTTGGGCTCTTACACACTCCACAGACACAAGACGCGGTTTACTACGGCGCTGGGATTTCGTGGTTTACGTTCGGCTCTTACACACTCCACAGACACAAGACGCGGTTTACTAAACCATTGCAGCGGTTCTTAGCGGCTTTTTCCAGCTGGAGTTTCCTCACAGTTTGCACAAAGTTTGTTGCAATGACAAGAATCCACAACCAGTTCAGCACAAAAGAAAGTCCGTTTATGAGGCCGCTGAAAGGAGAAGAGAAGAGGAAAAGGAGCGAAGCCAAACGAAGGAGATTCTAGGAGATTCATTCCAGCGATGGCGTCACTGAAGCAGACGAGGGTCTAAAGACTGACGCGCTGGAGCTAAATTACTTCTGGACAGGAAACTTCTGCTCATCATTGGGAAACATACTTTATTTCCAAGAGCTCGATAGACGTTTTTCAGGACACAAATGTGATATCCTGTATCTGAAAACCTGATTTTCAAGGCAAAGAAAAAGTCTGTTTGCTGCTTGTTGTATTAGTCATTTGTTCATTGTATTTACAAGTCCTGTGCAGCGATGAGGAGAGAACTTATTTTCTAGGATAAACTACTTCATTAAAAACATAAATGTAAATCTAAAGTAATTGCACACAAACATTACTCTCACACAACAACTTCATTCTAACTCTGAATGTGGCTGCAGTTCTGATAATAGTAAAAGAGAATAGGAGCAGCACCAACAGAGCAGCGGCTGTAAAGGTATTTGGTGTAAAGAGGAGGTGGTTCTGTCGGGGAGGGAGTTTCACACATGTGCAGCATTTGAAAAAGGACAAACAGTCGCTGTGCTCCTCGCTCACTGGAAAATTCTCTATACAACCTTTAAAACTCTCCACTGTGGGGATTGAGAGAACACATCCTTAGAAATAAACCTGGATCACTCCGTACCTGGTTTTGTTGCTGTAGATTATTCAGGTTGCTCTGGAGTTCGTGGATCTGTTGTGTGTAGACGGCGGCTTCCTGAGGCCCTTTCTCCAGCTCGGCCTTCAGCTGTGAGATGGTCATCTGCAAAGTCAAGGAAAAGTACAGTTCACATCCTATTACAGCTACGATTATAATGCAACTGCAAAACTGAGAATAAAACATCAAAACACCACGTGGAAAACAAAAAGAAAGGCACCATAACACACGAGGGCTGCACTATTTACCACAGTCTGAACGTACGCAATAACAAATCACAGTAAATTTCTAAACAACTTCATTTCCTTTAAGCATAACCCTGTAGTTTAAACCGTTGCAAACCGTTGAAATTAGATTTTTGTATTAGTTTAGCAAAAATATTTCAAGTGTCAAATATGGACTTTGAATGGAATCCTACGACTGAAAAATAAATTAAAAATCTAACCGTAATGCTTTCTTAGTTTCGATTTTTTATCCAAAATGGTGCAGCCCTTCCATAAAGTAAAATAAACTTGTGAAATGAACCCAACAGAAGCTTTGGAAACTTGTTTTACCTCTAGTTTACGGATCTTGGGAAGGTTTACAGAACGTGAAAACATGAGGGGAGGGGTGAGGAGAAAGAGACACACAGAGGTCAGTTACAATAGGTTCATTGGCCACACATTTATTTTTCATTCACACATGTTTGAGTAAACTTTTATTATTAGTCTGTCTGCATCTCCAGAGCTCAACACGTTCTGTTCAACCTTGTGATGTCATGTAGTTACAGCCAGCAGCTCCTTTTA
>JACN01086268.1:0-18613 GCA_000787155.1 Scartelaos histophorus | reverse complement strand
CACTGAGCTCTGAAAAGTGCAATCCTGACCCTAACACCAATCCCTCTCTGTCATACAAGGAAAAATCACTAACAAGTCGGTTTCATTTAGTTCAACTGGAAAATATGGAAAATAAATACATACAAAAATTCTGGTTAATTGCAAAATATCAATAAACTAAATTAAATCTGATACTATACTTCTCTATTTTTTGTTCACCCATGCCCTATTTGAATAAGGAAGTGATTCTCAGTGTTTGACAAATTCATTTCCCTATTTTTTGACTCTCTTTACATAACAACACAGTATAGAGGACCACATTAGATTAATTTTAAGTACATTCAAAGCTATAAATAACTGGTTTTGGTCTATTACAGTGGATAGAGCCAGCCCAGTATAACTTCAAAATAGTGTTATAGAGTAATTAAGCATTTAATTATTTATTCATGTTAATAAAAAACAACAATAAAACCACCCCTTATATTTCGTACCTTGCATAAAAATGGCAGTGGGTCTAAATTAGAGCCCTGTAGCAGTGACCCTCTTCAACACATGGATGTAGTTTTTCACAATTGTATCATGTGGCAGAAAGTCCAGTGTCGCCCTTTGTGGAGCATCTGCAGAGGAAAAAACACAGATAATAAAGGTCTGTTTATGATGAGTCTCCAGCCCACAGCCACAAAAACTTAAGAGAAAAGATCTATCAAGAGGTGGGAATTACACTGCCCTGTGCGACTGCAGGGAAAAATGAAGCAGGCATTTGTGAGCTAGCTGGCAACATAACCTTCAGAAACATCCTATTTTTCATTAGAGTTGTGTCAGACAGCTATGCCTTTAATAACATTCATCCCCGCACCAAGGAGAGGATAACTCAAGCTTTAGCACATAATGAATGGGAGAATAGCCCGGGAAGCAGGGCTGCTCTGCTGTATCCACCGCAGCACCACCACCACCATGCAAATGAAGGGTGCAGCTTCTGGAGGTGGCTCTCTAATGTGGCCCTGTTAATTACTGTGATTAGAGGGAGGGCGAGCACATACGACTAACAAGCCACATCCTAATGATCTGTGCATTTGAAACTGATCTTCTTCCATAAAAACATGTCAGGAGCCCGGGGAGAAAATTGCAAATTGCCAAATTTGCTGACAGAGTGGAAATATTTCTGCTGACTACGTGCCGCCAGGCCGTGATGGATGCATTCTTGACACAGTCTTGGTGTTTAGACTTAAGAAATAATGAGTATCAATGTCCCCGGCACAGAATATGTAAAGATGAAGGAGCGCTGGGTGGCTTTAATTAAGGCGGGCTGAGGCAGGAGCTGCTTTCAAACAGACTGACCCGGCATGATCAGCTTCTTATTGCTGTCATTTTTGTGCTGAATTATAGAGCTGAGGTACGGCCAGTGCTTTAATAAGACCGACATAATGTCACCCAGTGAGCCAAAGGCAGACAGCCTGATGCAAATGCAGCCCATGGACAGATCTGATTTCAGAAACATTGGTTAGTGCTACACAGAACTGCATGTACGGACAGAGAGAGGAACTGGCTCACATGGTTTTGTGCAATTGGTTTTCACTGCATCATTACAACTGTGGGGGGTGTAGGCACTTATTGTTTCCACAGTCAAGTCAAGTATTTTGTTTTTACAAATGCCCTCAGGCAAGTTCCCTCTCCCACAACCAGAGGGGGAGAGAGCGCTTCTCATACCAAAAGCAAACCAAAATATCCCCTATTATGTCTGTGATGCATCAAATCCCTTCTGTGGCCTTCAAGTGGAGTTTCTCCCTAAAATCTGAAGGGCCACACGGTCAATATATGAAACACCCGAGGCCACGTCCAAGCTAATACTCCACACTCCTCACACTTCTCTCCACTGCGCTATACCAGCCCCAGACTCCTCTTCTCAAAGTCTATGCTCTTGAGGACAAATCAAAGGCTCTATTTTACTAATGTAGCACTGAGCAGACTGCGAGGTGGCTTCAGGGATAACGAGGGACTGTGGAGATGTGAAACAGACAGGCTGATGTGCATAATTAGGACAGAAAGTTTCAGTGATGCCAATGACACTCTACGGGAAATAGGATCATTAAGTTCTATATAAAATCTCCCCATGTACTGGCTATATAAAACTACTCATTCCTTCATCCTTTTATTACAACTCCTCGTGTCGTTACAACAAAGCTTTTTCAAAGTTAAGGTACAGCTCTTACTTCGGCATTAAAGAAATGTCAGTTTTACTATCTTTATAACTACCCATGAATACATTTAGGATAATTGCATCGGTGACCCCGCGGAGAGGGATACATGGATTCTTCTCGTCTCCTCTGCCCACTCGTAGATCCTCTCGGAACACGGCGGCCATGTTTGTGAGGGCGAGTGCGTGATCGTTCTGATAACATGACAGGACGTCCTTATAGGTGCGGAGGTGTGCCTGCAACTCAGCGCATAATGAGACGCAATGGCCGTTAACAGGCCTTTGAGGGAGATATCATGCTATGTTGCTCTATTATGATTAGGTTTCTCCTTGACAATATGAAAAGATCAAATCAATAGCTACTGAGATTTGGATGATCCGCCAACCGCCCCCATCCCTCCCCCGAGCTCCGCTGAGATCATCTGACACCGACGGGGCTTCCTTTATCACTGCTGTGAAAATATGTATCTTCGATTAGCGAAAAGGTAAAATGAAGCACCAGCGATTTGGCCCCCCTCCCAAAAAGCTGTTGTGCTTGTGATGACTGGGTGCATTGTGTTCTACTTTAAAGCAATTCAATTAGGAGCCATTAGTCCTCGGAGTGATTACCAGTGGCCTATCGATACACACGAAGGACGCGCTAATTAAAGGGCATTTAAATGTTCTTGGGCGCGGAGTAATGGGGAGAAACGTAGCATTTAAAGCGCAGTTTAGAGGAAAATATCCATGCACCCCAAATGACCGCCGTAGCATGTTCACTCCGGTCTCTGCAAATTCCCTTTATAGATGTATACAGAGAAATAGCTCCCAAGGGTGCACTCAAATGTGGTCATACAGCAGTCACAAGTAGCTCGCCGTCCTGCCTGAATGGAGACGCAGAATCACATCTCACAGATCAAAACGAGAGAGGTAGATAAACAGCAAACTGATGTAGAATTATAGCTTGTATTTATCGCGCATATGTGAAATTAAACAGGAGCGTTGCACTAAAAGCAAGGTGCGGATTATCTTTCTTTTTTAATTGACTGTCACGGTGAGATCTCAGAATTCATTGTACGTGATGGATCGGTACTTTCACTGCCTATCATGAAGTTAATTTCATTCTTAGACAAATGGTGGTAATTACGCTGAAGGAAGGTAAGAATTTGCGAGCTGCTTTTTATATCATGGACACTTTACAGTTTGTTAACAGAATTACACGTCATAAGAAGGAATAATCAAACACTGTGCATAATGCGCATCACCAAAACATAGGCTACGCAAATGATAATACAAAGGAGACAAAATGACAGATACCTGCTCAGAACAATCTCACAGTACAGGATAGAATAATATAGTAAGTGTGTGTAGCACTTAAAAATCCTGTATTACACAAAATGTATTCTTGAGAGCTTTAAGCCATGTTATAATGCTGTTACCTCCTGCCCACAGATGTTTTGTTTAATTCGCACATGTTTGAGTAATTCTAGTCTGTCCATAGCTAAAATTGATCTATTCCACTTTGTGATGTCATGTAGTCCTGCATTACAACATAACGTCACAAGGTGTAACAGTGTTTTCTATGCCTAAATATGCAGGATTTGTGCGTTAAACATGTGTGAATGAAACAAAAGACAATTCCATGTATGTTTTCTGTGCCTAAATATGCAGGATTTGTGCGTTAAACACGTGTGAATGAAACAAAAGACAACTCCATGTATGTTTTGAAGAGAAAACAACATCAGTCAGATCAGAAATAAATGCAATATGGGCCCTTTAATTGGGTGGGTCATATGCATAGACTGTATATATGAATGGAGCTAACGAGCGAGCTGCCGTGTGCCAAATAGGAAGTGCTCCTTCTGACCCTGGCTCCAATTGACTTACATTAGGATCCTGTGGCCCCTCTCTGTACCTGCTGCTGTGATACTGTGAGCCTCGTCATTTTGGTCTTAAAATATTCGTATTAACCCGCTCTACATTAATTTTTTTTCGTTATTTTGTCCGTCAAAAAAATCCTATTCATAACATAGGGTCTGGCTTCAAATTCGCTCCTATAACTGTTAACATTAGATTTTTTTTATACAGTCCATGGTTATATGCAAAAAAAAAAAACAAAAAAAAACCTCCAACAAAAAACATTACACATTTATTTACATTTCTACCAAACCTAGACACATCTGATTTGATCTCATTTCATATTTACTAACTTTATGTTTACAGCAAGAAGTAGAGAGTTCATACTTTACTGTGATTTCAGTTCAGTGTGAATGACACTGACCAGTAGGAGGAGTAGGTGGGGAAAAGAAGTTTGAACAAAGAGCTGGATTAAACAGAAGACTGAATAACTGCAATATGATGAATCAGATATCACTGAAAGAGCACTTTGTTCCAGGGGTCAGATCACTATTACATTTTTATCATAACCCTACATTTTCTACACACACAACTACAATACGTAGGTTTGACTATAGCCAAATTTATGTAGTAGTAGTAGTAGTAGTAGTAGTAGTAGTAGTAGTAGTAGTAGTAGTAGTAAAATAGTTGTAGGAATAGCAGTAAAGTAGAAGTAGTTAAATTGGCAAATGGTAGGATGCAATTTCTAAAGTACCATAATTTCCTCCACAAACACCAAATATTCTTATTCTGCATAAAACTACTAACCCTGTTTAGATTTGCACAAACTTAATATTCTAACAATGAATTCTTTTATAAGTTCATCAGTTCATACTTCAGATTTTTTGTTAATTCTTCAGTTAATTCAATCAGAAAATTTGATATTTTTCCCAAATTGTTCAGCCCCAGTAGGAGCTGTAGTTCTATATTGCAGATATAAAATCGTGTAGTATGCATTTAAACTTTATTACTAAAATATTTAATGTGTGTGTGTGTGTGTGTGTGTGTGTGTGTGTGTGTGTGTGTGTGTGTGTGTGTGCATATGATGTATGTGTGCGTGCATGTGTATTGAGATATCTACTAATTATAAAATATGAATAATTTATATCCCTGAGCATATTTTCTGATCTATGTTATACTGTTGTATATACTGTTGTCATGGCAAACGTACCTTGAGTTGTGTTTTGGATGATTTCAGCTCTAAAATTGCCAATCTCTATTGAAGTAAAGGTAAAAGGAGCTGCTAACTTGAATGTACCACTACATGACATGATTAGTGAATGAAACAAAACACAACTCCAGGTCTGTTTTTGAGAACGCAAGAACAATATTACACAATTTAAAGCTAACAAAAGTAAATTTGGTGGTATAGAACCTTTAAAAAGTCACTATATACTGTTTACTCTTGAGCTCTGGTAGTTCCACATGACAAGGACACCTGGCTCTAATGCAGAGACTGGAGCTTTGTGTTAACATAGTGAGGGAGTTATTGATTAAAGCATGATAAGAAGAAGCCCAAGTCCCCAGGCTGAGTCTCCTTGCACAGCCATGATTAAATATGCTGCACCTACACTATATCTCACAGAAATGCAAACCAGATGCCCGTACTGCTGTGGATACACCAAATGATCTCCCTCACTAATGAAGAATCAAAGAGTATGAAGGGTCTGGAAGCTAAACCAGCCTCTGCATTATCGCTCCCTTAAACATCACAGTAAATAAAGTCCATAAGTAGCTCCCTGGCGCGATGCTTCAGAACGTTGTCCCAAATCCAAAACTTGTTATTAACTTTGAATTATTTGTGACAGTCAAAGTAAATCACACTATTATTACCTCTACCTAGGGGGGTTCTCTTTTAGATCCTGTGCATTTGAAGGTCAGTGTGATTATGATTAAGAATAATATGGCATTACTGTTTAACAAGAATAACTACTGCAAAGGCTTTACAAATACTATGCACAAAGGACAAAGCCTACATTTTAGGAATAAGGAAAATATAAAGCAGTCATTAAAAAAGATAATGTTTAAAACTGTTCTGATTGCAAAGGTCTTATAATAGCCTCTTGTGAGCTTTTAGCCATGTCAGAATGTTGTTACCTCCTCAAAAACATACCTGGTTTTGTTGCTCTGTTCTACCTTGCGATTTCATGTTTTCAAGTTACTTTTTACCTTTTGTTCAGTAGAGATACATAATTCCAGTGCAGAAATCATTCAAATTATTCCAGCGAAGGTATGGAGTTTAAAAACACAGTGGAGCACTTCCTGTACTGCCATATGACATCACAAAGTGGAACAGTGACCTAAATATCAGGATTTAAACATGTGTGAATGAAAAAAAACACAACTCAGATATGATATAGATATTATAACAGATCAGAAAACAGTGAAATATGGGCCTTTTAAAATTCTTTGTGTCACAGTCTGAATGTATTTATAGGTACAAGTCAAGTAATTAAATTATATCAGTGCATATCTATCATTGACAATAGTTAATTGACAATAACATGTATTTTTTTCCATAGGTTCATATCATTAAGCTTATGTTATAATTTGTAAAGTACAGGGTTTATAGGCTATAGGATGAGGGCTCAAGGAGTTAAGCATTAACTTAAACTAAAGCAAATCAAACATACAGCAATAAACATAGCAGTTTGCATTATATGAGATTTAGAATGAGAACAAATTAGAAATGTTCCTGTCAACAAAACAAAATAGAGTATCTTTTGAAGGCAAAGTCCTCAAAATGGCATCTATAAAGGAAACAGGATGTCACATAAATACATGTTCTAAGCATATAGTAGGTACTAATGTTTGGGATATATAGCATAAACGTGCTAATGTTTAGGACACATTCAATGAGAGTGAATAAATGAAGTCTTAAAAACACTGTAGGCTTTATTGTGTGTAACAAAAGATATTTATGGCAGCATTATGTCCCTTATAGTGTCTTTTCTTCATCTTAATAAACTCCTCGTCCTTGGCCATGAGCGATCTGATTGGTCCTCACACATGTATTTTCATTTAATGGGAGTTTTTTTCAGCCAAGTGACTCATTATGTGATGATATCTATCTTGCTTTTCATAGTCTAATTTTGCATGCCTGCAGCATTCTTGAGTGTTAGGAGTGCGGCTGAAATAACAGTGAGAAATGTCCCCTTGGCGTGACTTTTATTCCTCACCTTATTCCCAATGTCATTCATTTGCCACTGAAGGTAACAAGCCTTTTCCACTGGCTGCTCTGTAACGGCAGACCTTTAATAGCCATTTCCCGGTGTGCGCGGGGAGAGAGGGGGACATGTTTATTTGTGCCTCTCTGCTCCACTCACCAGCCCAGGCTCCACAGTGATTCATGGGCCTGACAGATGCCTGCTGCAGCTGGATCTGTCCTTGATCATCCCAAAAGCCTGGACAGCACTGTCATTCACCATTGCCCAAATTATCTCTGTATTGACTGCAGACCCCTCTGTGACAGCGCCGTAATGGCTAATTACCCAGGATGCTTTGGGTACTTTTAAACCCCAGAGTGTTCTCCTTGCTGTCTGCTGCTGTGACTGTGAGGCGGTGAGGGCCAGTGCTACCCACATGCAGCCCCACCTGAGTACCTCAGCTAAGGACCGGAGCAAAATGTCACACAGCCACAAACACATTCTTTGGTTTACCCAGAAATATGTAGTGATGCTCAAATAACAAAACACTTTTCTAGTGGTCTCGCCTAGGCTGTCGCTCGTGACATGTGATAGGAATGAAATGTGCACATAAATTACCATTTACGCTTTGTCTCCTCGTGTTGCCTTCTACCGATGTCGGGGGAATTACTTTGTGGAACTCACCAAGTAAATGATCAAAATCAGTCATGTTCGACTTACAGCCTGACTTAAATCATTCTCGCTTTGTAAATATCAATATGTGAGCCGAACATACAAGGCTGAGACTGCACAGCTGAAAGTTTAGTCAAATCCAACAATTCCAAGATGGTGCTAGACTTGAAGAGAGGGATGACACTAAGAAGAGAAAAGAAAGACGGGAGGAAGGTGAAGGAAAAGCGCTTACAAAATCCCATCCTGACTCTTAGAGAAGATGATGAGCTCCCTGGAGAGTGGCCAGAGCAGAGAGTAGAGCAGCTCCTCCTCACCAAGACCCAGTCATTTGCCACATCCTGTCCGTACTGCCACCATCAAGCTACTGTCTTTAATTACCAGGATAACAACCCCATCCCCTCCTGTTAGCAGCCTGCATCGTCAGGGCCCAGGCTCGGGTGCTCCTCCGTGGAAATGGATGACCAGTGCTGCTGTCGGGACATAGTGGACGAATGGGCACCAAATAAAGTGATAAAAGCTGAGCGAATGGCTGTGCCTCAGTTAGCAGCTGTGATATTGATGGACAAGGCCACGATAATGACACCCGGGGCTCACCTGGATAAACTAGTGCTTCTGACAGGCCTGTTAAACCCATACACAGGGGACCAGGCTTCATATGAGCCCAGCACTGCGAGGGGCTGCAGATAATGGCACAGGCACTAAGTATGTTGACAAGGGTGGAGCTGTGATTTCACTTTAAGGGGGGGCACCAAAAGAAAAAAAAAAAAAATCAATGAAGTGATTAATTGTATTTTCCAATCTACTATTACATTTATATGACATATTTTAGGACTGGCACTATTAATATTAAGATGGAGTTTTAGTGCCAGGGTAGAGTGTTACATCCATGTAAAATCCCAAATTAAAATAATTTATATAATTATGTCTTATTTGACATAATTATAATAATAATTTTAATATATTTTTGATCTTTGTTATTATATTTATTGTGATATGGGAGCTACTGTGTTCAAATAAGTTCCCTTGTGGATCAATAAAGTCTAAGTCTAACTCTAAGAATATGTTTTAAGTGTCCTCTTATATAAGAATGACAGTAAAAATGCTAAGCGAGAGCACACACAGCATGTTTGATTACATCACTCATGGACCTATAGGGGCCACGGCCTTTGAGTCTGGCCGTTGTCTGTCACCCTCAAGATGGCGTATTGTCTGCCTCAGCTTTATTTGCATTGGCTTTTGCATACGTATGCTGTACCAATGCATCCTGACTCTACAAAACCAAAACAAAGAGGGATAGCCAGCACTGACAGCAATGCTGTTCCTCTGGAGCAGTGAAATGAGAGCAGAGCTGGTGACAGGGCTGAATTAGTGGTGTGTCTGTATGCTGCAGCAGTGGGAGGGTCTGCTGGTCCACGGGGTGAAGGGGTTAGGGGGTGTGTGTCTGTGTTACCAGTCACCTGCTGCTAAATCCTATTAGCAAGGCCTGGGGGTTAAACCAACCATCACCATTAAAGGCCTGTCAGGGGAAAGCCCACAAATAATAGGGCTGATCGCTACAACTCACAAATAATAAGGTGCTTTGATAGAGGATAATCAATTAGTGGTAATAGGATAGCACTTGACATTTAAGGCTGAGGCTCAAAAAGAAAAGTGGAATGGCATAAATAGTGACCAAGCCATTTCATTAGAAGATTATTTTAAACCAGGAGAAAATAGACATTGAGTGGGCATCTTACAGCATGATGAGACAATCATTTAAACATTTTTCTTGCATTATCTTTTACAATATTATTATTATTTTTAGGCAAAGAAACAGACCCGGTGAGCTTTTAGGCAGGGAAAAAGGAAGCCGTAGTCTGTGAGGATAACTGTATAAACATGCCCATATGTTTACCAAACTGTGGGAAACTAAGTGGGCATAAAGTGGCAAAGCAAGTGTTAAATGAGATGAGAAGTGACAGTTTACATCTCCAGCCACAATTAACACATTGATGGCGTTTTTCGCCGGGCCCCTCACAGTGATAATGCCTGTTGTCAAATCTGTTTAGCACGCCAAATCTCCTGGAGCCTTCAGCTAGGCAGCAAGCTTTTGACAGATTGAAGGTTCAGAGATAGGCTATCATGACAGATGGAAGCTGGCATCGATGTTCAGCTCTGGCCAATCACAGGGGACCTGCCCCCCTGATTCTGCGGGCCAACCTTCCCCCTCTGATGGGAGCAGGGGATGGCATTGTTAAGCAGTGCATCTGTGAGACTCAGTCTCTCTGATGGAAGCATAAGGCAAAGAGCTCTCAAGCAAAAGACGGCCACTGCTGTAAGCGCATTTCAGATATGATGGGGCTAGCTCCAGGGAATAGACAGAAAAAGTTTGAAAGATTCTGAGGAGCAGTGGAAGACCCTGGAGAGAGGGAAGTGATTGCGGCAAGCTTCAGCTCTTCAGTAATGCCATCATTAAATTTGATGATCACTTTAAATGCTCACAAACACTGTGTAGTCACACTACACTGGAGTCTGACAGACACATTTACTTGATCACTCTAATTAGCAAATGACATTTTTCATCTGACCAGCTGAATCTCACCTGTTAAATACTCAATAATGAGTAAAAATCAATTTGTATAACCTTAGCTTGTGTATGAAGTCCACACATACCACAGAATGATTACCCTTAATGAGATCCATCTGAAAAGATGGCACAGGAGAAACTCATTAGACTGAGCCTGTTCTAATCAGACAGGCTTATAGGATTCTGCAGACATCAGAAATTGTTGTGAAAAAGAAAAATACACCGGGGCCTCTGAAACAGAGGAAGGGACTGCATAATGAAGTATCTGCCATGCGCTGATGATATCACCAGTGTTAATGATCACGATAATGACAGTTCACACAGCACCCAGTTGATTTACAATACACCTACTGTGAGACGCCACTGTGACAAACACAGCAGAAAGCACAGCAGAGCAAAACTGTTTAGTGGAGATTAAAAAGCCATAACTTGGACCCAACAGACACTTTAGTTTGCATCTGAAAAAGAGGTGCTTGGTGGCACCACTAAAATGTAGATAACTTTGCGATATATGCAGTGTGTGGGCTTCCTCACTGGCAGCCAGCGCTCTAAGTTGTTTGGTCTCTCCCTCCCTGTTTAGGCGAACACATTGTTGATTCAGACCCATCATGTTGAGGCTTGAGGTCACCCTGTCTCAGGCTTGGCTAGTTAGCAGCAGCCCACCTGATGGCCCAGAGGAAATCACAGCAGCAGCACTCACAGGAGAGGGCCTGACAGCCGGGCCCCGCACCGGAGAGGGGTCCATCCAGGGGGGAGGGGCAGGGAGAGGGTCAGCATGGGGGAGGGAGAGAGGGGAGAGACACAATGTTAGAGGCACTGCTGCGTTTAAGGAGTCCACACAGAAAAACTACAGAAAAGTGGTGTTGAGGAATTGAGAGCGGCTCACTTTGTGGGTGGTAAACCAGAGAACAGCGAACAATGAGGGAGAAAATGGTGCAGAAAGGTCCAGTGACTAAAATCTTTCGTGTTTCCAGTTGGATTTTTGAACGAAATAAAAGTAAGCTGTGTACGGACCTATACAAGGGGCTAGTTTAAACCAAAACGCAAGCAAAGCCACTGTGTAAATGAAACAAGGCATCAGTGTAAGTTATCCTGAGCACTGGTGCTGCTCCAGCCACTGTAAAATGGTGTGATGAACAGCAGACATTTCCAGTTCACAAGTCTCCCAGTCTCTCCTGAGAGTCTGCTTCATCCCTATTATAGCCAATAATAGCCCATTGTAGTCAAATGCTCTTTCTCTTCACTCTGACTGAATGAGGACACATTATTTACTGAGAAGAGACAATGCTAATACACAGAAAAGGTGCTGACAGGAGGAGGCCAGAAATCAGAGGTTTCTGCTCCAAAAGGACATTTCACGACTTTATATTTAGAATTGTTTTAATAAGATCCACAGTCCGAACATAAAACTCCTGCCACGCATTAAACTAAGGAAATAACACTTTGGAAAATTAACTATGGCTAATGATTCGGTTCTAAATGTGGTGGTTTTGTAATTATTTTTGTAAACTCTCATTGGGTTGTTTATTGTTCAGTGCTGCTTTCTGGTCTAAAATTCGATTTGAAAAATACACGTAAAAAAAAAAGTAAAAAACAAAAAAACACAAACCCAGCATACTGAATATAGCAGCTGTCCATTTAAACTCGCTGCCAAGAGCAGATCAAATCTCTTTGTATTGAAATGCCCTGACCACTTCCTCCTGTTTTGTGCTCATGTCCACAGGCATCTGGAGACATATTCCACACTCAAAGCCACACACCATTACAGCAGTGGGTGCAGCTACAGCCCAGAATCTTATTATCTAAGTTGGTTCAGCCTCATTAGCTGTTCTATGCATATTAATGGATGGGAAATGGAAAACTATACCCCATTTAAGAGCAACACACGCACCAAGTACAGGCGTCTTTGAGCTCGTAGCACATAACTCACTCAGCAAATTGCAATGATGGGGCTCCTGGCAGAACCCCGCTGTTTCCTTTACCCACAAGCCCCTGTCCTCTAGCTGAGCCGGCGTTCCATTAACCTGCAGTGTGTTCAGGCGCCATTATGGCTCTAATTATGGCACACACTGGGCTTCTTCTACACTGCCCTGTCACCAAGGCCAGGGTCATCCACAGTGCCCCCAGAGTCCCAGAGGAGGAGGTGCACTAATCTTAGATGCATTGAAGCTGGCTTTGTTGACTTAGGAGGGCTTATGCGCCACGGTCACGACTGCATTACACGTAAGACCTTCAGTTTCGAGTCTGTGAAGGAGAAAGGAGCAAATTAGACTCTTCTCATCTACCTTATCAGATTGCATCAGTCAAAAGAATGCTAGGATAAGCTGGGATGGAAAGTCTTTGTGTCCACTGTGTAACTTACTGGATTTAAAAGGCCCGTATTATACCATTTTCTGATCTATGTTATAATGTTGTTTCCTCATCACAAACATACCTGGAGATGTGGATTGTTTCATTCACACATGTTCATATTTAGGCTCTGTTCCACATTGTGATATAATGTGGAAATACATGTGTTCCACTGTGTTTTTAAACCCCATATACTTTCACTCATTTGGATAATTTCAGCTTTGGAACTAAAGTTAAAAAGTAGCTGTTAACATGAAAACTACCACATCACAAGACTAATAAACCAGGATTTCTCAAACATGTGTGAATGAAACAAAACATAACTCCAGATATATATATTTTAATGAGGTAACAACAGTATAACATAGCCTAAAGCTCAAAAGAATTCACTTTGTGTAATACAGGACCTTTAATGATGAGCCACAACAAAATGACAGTGTGTTTGCAGGCCTCATAGACTCAGCACACCTGCCAACAGACCAATGGAGACCTTAGCTCCAGAAACAAATAAAACCTCTGTCCAGTGTCTCATTATCCATGAAAGTATCTCCTCGCCTTCTTCTGTCTAATCAAAGCGGAGGAAAACACTAGAACATGCGGAGAAATTCCTACACAAGGGAGATTGAAAGAGTTCCCTCAGCACAGAGCATTGTTCGCTCACAGAGAGTGGAGGTAAGGGGCTGCTCTGGCAGGTGCTGGGCCTGTCAGCGCAGTAGATGAGCTCCATGCTGGATAACATCTTGCCAAATGCCCGAAGCTTGTCAGTTAAGCGCCTGCCAGAAAAAAGGTGGACAGCTACTACTAACCTCCATGAGAAAGAGCAACAGCAAGTTTCAAGCTATTAAAGAAAAGTATTGAACTCTTTGAGCGCAATAACAGACACGGCCACAGAAAGTAAGCTGCAAGAAAACTTATATTAAGGCCAAACTTATTTCTTGAAAGAAGAAATAATCCTCACAAAAAGTCCTAAACAGTTAATTATCCAATTTAAGAGTTTTAGATCTTGCAGAGTAGCTTGTATCTTGGTACCTTCTATATGAACTTGTGGTGTTGTATGTAATGTATTAAGATTAATCAAGAATATAATTACTTTTCTTGTTAATGTCACTTTTATTAGTTTAAGAAGGATTAGTTAAATAAAATATATTTCAATTCCACCTGATGGAGCCCATATTGCACTATTTTCTGATCTGATGTTATAATGTTGTTTCCTCATCACAAACATACCGGGAATTTTATTTTGTTTCATTCACACATGTTTAACACACAAAGTCTGCATATTTAGGCTGAGTTGTTCTTTCAAACTGAAAACACTCGATCCCACCTCGTGATGTCATGTGGTGAAACAGGAAGTGCTCCACTGGGTTTTTAAACTACATGCACCTTCACAAGAATCATTTGGTGATTTCAGACCTGTAATTACCAATCTTTACTGAAAAAAGGAGCAAAAGGAGCTGTTGATCTGAAAACTACCACTTCATGACATCACAAGGTGGAACAGAGAACTTACTAGCTTTGGAGATGTACAGACTAATAATCCAGGGTTACTCAAACAAGTGTAAATGAAACAAAAAACTCCAGGTATGTTTTTGAGGAGGTAAAACATTATAACATGGTTTAAAGCTCACAAGAGTCTGGTCTGGTCAGAGTCTGATCAAATTCCCGTCTGGTGTTGTCATTATAAGCTCACTTCTAGTGAGTGTAAATGGTACATGAGAGAAGTTTGGTGTTGCAGGTGCACATTACAGTCTCACTTCTCTTGGGACATGCTCACCCTTAAAGGTGCTAAACAGCACTTTATATTTAGAGAGCACAGGTAGGTGTTTTTAATATTTCTAATATCCAGCTGAAGAAATCCCAGGAGAGGCTGGAGGTGTTTTCATCTGGAAGAGAGGAAGAGCTCCTCTAATTTCTCTCTTGTGACTTCCACTGTGTCCCCTGCTTACTTTTAGCAATGAAAACACTTATAAATCAATTGAATGTATTTTGTCAATATATTAATCACCACAGTAATTTATCAAGTGGAAATGGGGCCCATACGCTCAATAATGTTACATAGATCTTTCCAAACAAAAGAGCCAATCTTGCAATATTATTGGTTCAGAAACAAAATAATTAATAGACAAATTAATCTTGGAAATATATGTTATTTACAGCCATACTTAGCCTATATAGAGACCCACAAATCAGCTCTGACTAATCCAGCATGAGTCTAATGAGGGAAGCAATGAATCTGACTTAGCCAAGGTTGCTAATATGACCACAGGAGTGATTGGGCCCCCAAGCTTTACATGGAGAATACGGCAAGTGCTATTGATCCTTTAACATGAGCTTCTATAAATCATTTTATTTCTGCTCTGATATTAAAAAAGCCCACAGAGTTTCATATGTCCTCAACAAACAAACGCAGGAAGTAATGAGAGCTAATGATGGAAGACTCCAGTGAAGTCTACATACTTGAAATGTGCAACACTAATTCCAATAAAGCCCTTTCCTATCTAAATAATTTTGCTTTAATTATAACTGCCATAACAATGAGCCACGGCGAGATAAATAAATAACTTCACTGTCCTCCCTGGAATAGTGCTGATGCGGAGGCCTGCCTAGGCATTATAAACTTAATTAGCAGAAGATTACTATGCAGTGTGCAAGGCTGTGGTCCAGAAAGACATCATTAGGTCTTCTGATGGGGATATGCCTTCAGCACATTGATTCTTTTTTTTCGCTCCAAGAACAATGCAGATTGCACTCTTTATAATTGGGCTTCAGGTCACTTGTGACTTCACTTCCACCATGTTTTGTTGTATTCAAACAAAAGACGCTGAAAACAAAAAGGCTCTCCTGCATGCAATTAAATGTATGGATATCAAGGTATAGAACTAAGGATTAGCAATAACATGCTATTATCTGACAATGTTGATGTACAACTAAAATAAAGATGACACATTGGTTTGATATAGAGAATCATTCTTAAATGATTAACTAAAAATACAAACTATCGTTAGTGCTGTTTAGTGCAAAAATATTTGTCTTAGTTGTGTTTGCTTGTTTAAGCTTCACAACAAAGGAACACAACATTTGGCCTGTGTATACTGTGAGTAGTTTTAATAGCTTTTAACATAAAAATACTGCCTTTATAATGTGTATGTATTAACCTTCAGTGAGTGTCAGAGCTCCAAACATTGTAATGCTCCTTGTGTGCTGTCCTGCTTGAGTTGCTCTTTGCTTGCTTACTCTGCGTTCCTTTATGTGCATCAGTAAGAGACCCTGCCACTTTAATCAGCTAGCTCACTGCCTCTCTATCTGCACTGTCCAGCACCCGTCTACACCTCAGTCTTTGGCTGCTGCTTGTAGCATCACTGCGGCCCCATTTGAGGTATGATAATCAGCTGATTAGCCAGCGTAGTCCTTTTCCCAGAGGCTCCTTTGTGTGCAAAATCCTCACGCTCAATTGACATGTGGACATCATCAAGCTGATGAAATGCAATTGTAATGAACAAGTGAGGCAGAGCATCTGCAGTGGGACCTGAGCACAGGACCCTTCCCTCCTGACATGCTAATGCTGAAAGCTGCTCGGCTGCACTCCCCGCGGATCTCTCATGAAAATGTGAGGAGATGCATATTCAAAGCCAGGCCTTCTGAGAGGCTGCGTGTACGCCAGCGAGAAGGGAGGAACAACCCTGTGTGGACTCGGCCAAATGCTAATTCTGAGACAGATTATATTGCATCAGGCGCCGTAATGATCTGACAGTTCATTTGTGAGAGAGTTCAGGATCTGAGCTTTAATGCTTGGGTGGACGCAGGTGCCGAGCCCCGTCTCCTCAGAGCTGTCAGAGCTGAGCAGGGGGCTGCTGTCAAATTATCCCAGTTAAAAAGGCTGAGGCGCCAGCAAATATGAAAGACATTTAAGAAATTAATGCATTCGTATTCAACACATATCGCAACAGCGTTTCATTAGAGATGCTTGAGTCATATTAAAACTGACATCTGACCTTTCACATTTCTCCAAGGCAACCAGGAACATTCTTATTACATACACGCAAAGTCAAAGAGAAGGTAACTGTGATAACTAGCAATAATTAAACAAAGTGACATTTTAGTACTATCATTTCCACTATTATTCCTGTTCTTAAACACCATAATACTAGAGAGGGTTAAGTCAGCTTATTCAAAACTATTCCCAAAAATAGTCTAATCTATCTCTCGCTCCATTTGTGTTATCAGGGAGACTTATTGCATTACCACTGCTGTTGTGTTACTGCATAATTCTGCTGTGATTATGATAAGCATGCATAATAGAGACAAATCCATACAATTTCCCAGATCGACATTTTCAGCTTTCATGTGTAAAATATTTCACATTCATCACAAACAGAGAAGATTCTAAAACTATCAGCATGTACAAATACAGCTCTCATTTGTCAACACTGGCTCCAGATGTTGTGGCAACAATCACCTTCCTAAAGTCAAGCCTGTGAATTTACAGGAGACTGTTCTCGCCCACTGCACAGGGGCTGCATGTGGAAACAGGGCAGTTGGTGGAGGTCACGCTGGATAAACAGCTGATGATGCTGTACATATTGTTCTATATGGATGGATGTAGGTCATTGCACCTATGGCCTCCAGCTGAGAGACTTTGTGATGACTGGACCACTGGAGGGGAAGCCCCGTGCTTCAGGGCCCTCTGAGGCGAGTCAGGAGGCTATAAGGTCAGAGACCCTCAAACCCTGCTCTGTGCCTCTCCACACTGTCCCAGAGCCACTGCAGGCTGTGAGGTGCCCCTCACCAGGTGTCTTCAGGTGCGGAGAGGAGTGGGCCTAGGATTACACAAGGAGCTGAGGGTCAAACATGGAGCCAAACAGGACCAGCTGTCGCTCTGCTGCCCCAGTCCAGAGCTGGGTCTGCTGCAGAGGCAGCTGCGCACACTGCTAGTATCACCATCTAACCTGTGCTTTAGTGTCATTTAGACAACAATATTAGCTCCTTAAGAGGTGAAAGGCCAAACTAAACAATTTGAAGTCAAAGGTTTGTGAGTTTAAAAATAGAAGTGGAATAGTAGAAGAATCTGTGACTGCTCTGGGGCCCTTTCAAAAGTCTATCCATTCATTTAAAGTGCAAAGTGAGGTGTATGTGTGCAGATCACAGACCGGCCAAAGTCTGTGGAGCAGCAGCACTCCATCTTCGGTCGTGGTGCATCTGAGAGCATGAAAGTGTAGAGGCTTCATTTGGCTAACTGAGTTTAGGCATCGAGGTAGCAGAGCTGTGTAGTCTATGAGCAGCCCCATATCTCGTGCTCCTGGTAATAGAACAAAAGCTTGTTGTCTCTTCCAATTACAGATGTCAAAACGCTTATTTTGAGGGTTGTGATCTTTTCCCTTTTAATCTGCTCAGATAAAAGCTGTGAGCTTCATTAGCATGTGCAGCTCTTCTCAGACTCAGGCTTGCTGCAGCAGCCAGCTCAGCCTCAGCCTATTACCCACTCCTGGGGCCATTAAGGTCTAACATTAATGATGTGTAATTAGCATATGATGACAAATAATAACAATGTACTCCCATTCACTGTAATGGGGGTAGGATAATAACATGGAGTCCCACTGTTTCAGCCCAATAAAGCTTAACAATATTTATGTTTTATCACACACGCGGTTGTTCATAGGTATAATGGAGTGGGACATGCAATGTATGCATAAATTATTTAAATGAATTTGTTCTTCATGTTCGTCACTTAAACAATTCATCAATATATTTTTCGGGTTTTGATGCACACAGAGCTGGCTGTTAATCATTTTCATATAAACTACAATTATATAATAATAATAATAATCATTATAT
>KN507815.1:11285-47636 GCA_000787155.1 Scartelaos histophorus | reverse complement strand
GACGTCATAGCGTTAATCTAGATCAATCTAGATTAATTAAAATTTCAAAATGAGATTAATCTAGGTTTAAAAAAAAAATCTATGCCCACCATTAATATATACCTGTGTGTGTGTGTGTGCGTGTGCGTGTGCGTGTGCGTGTGCGTGTGTGTGTGTATTTTATTGTAGCCTGATTTTGTCAGTTCTTGGAAGCTAAGCAAGGCTTTCCCTGGTTAGTACTTTGCTGAGACCCCTGGGAATAGGAATATTAGGTTTGAGAGCAGTGCACCATCACAAAAACCATATTTAGACTGAAAAGCTTCTCTTTTAAAATACATTTTATGACTATTATTAACATAACATTATTAACATTTATATTTGTTTGTAGTGATTTTTAAAGTCTTTCTTATTGTGTAAAGCACTTTGAATTACTTGGTGTGCAAATAGTGCTGCACAAGTAAACTTCTTACTTTTCCTTGCTACATCATCTGCCTTGCTACATCATCTGATCATGCAACTCTGAAAACAAATTTCACAAACTTTGAAAAAGAACAAAGTGTTTTCTACTGTTTGATAAAAAGATGCAAAATTGAACCACTGGGCACATGTTAAAAACGCCTTCTCCAAAGTTGCTAACATGTTATAAGTGTTACAGTAGATTCAATCCAAACCACAGCTGTCAGTTTGAACATAGGGATTATGTGAAAAAAATGACTTCAGCTTTCCTCAAAACAAACAATTTACTGTCTCCAAAAGCTCAGACAGAATGTTCTAGAGACATGACTTCGACAAATTGCTGGTCTGTCCTTCGGCCAGGAATGTGTAAATCTGCTGTTCTGGGCTATAGTACCAGTAGGAATTAAAGTCTAAATTTATCTGAAAATGATCATTTGTGGTTTCATTGTTCGCCCATAGTTTACAAGAAATTATATTCATAAAGTTAACACAATGTAATTTGGAGCATAGAAGATGTCTCTGGATGCTGTTCTTTTACCCAAACACATAAATAGTGGAATAGTTTCTTCTTGTGGACTTTGCCCGAGGCCACAACCACAACTACCAAAATCCATTTACTTGGCCAAGAGGCTACAAGGGTCTCAAACCATGCTCAAAGCATTGTGTTCTAGTTCTGACCAAACGGCACTCTTTGGCTCTATAAAACAGAACTGCAGCATTCCCCATGTGTGCAGATCTCCATATCAGGGCTCTGCACAGACTTTGGTGGTCTATGCAAGAGTGCACTGGTAATTCAGAGATACATTTTTATTTAATTTGAAAGCCACAGGATTTTTTATTTATTTTTTGTTTTGTTTTTTTTATATTTTGTGTGTATTGCACAGAAAAAATGTCATAAAACAGGGCCTCCTCCTGCTTGTTTCCATGGAAATGTTGCTCCTTAAGCTATAATCTTCCACAGTATGACATAAACCTAATCTATCTGTTCTGAAGTATGGTTTTAACTTTCTGTTTCCATGGAAACATGGGGCTGACGTGCCACTTCCAGAAAATGGCATAATTATAATGCATCAGTTTTATATATCGCTTTTTTGGACACTTAAAGACGCTTTACAGAGCATCATTCATTCACTCCACACTCGGTGGTGATAGGTTACAACTGTGGCCACAGTTGCCCTGGGGCAGACTGACGGAACTGAGGCTGCCAGTTTGCGCCATCGGTCCGTCCGACCACCACCATCACTTACACACAATTCATACTAGGCAATGTGGGTGAAGTCTCTTACCTAAAGACACAACAAAAGTTTTTTCCAACCTCCACCCTACTGTGACCCCTGATTTTCGTAGCGTCTCCCATCCAAGCACTAACCAGGCCAGGTCGTGCTTAGCTTCTGAAATCTGACAGAATCAGGCTTTGACAAGCTGGTATGACATACTCCACCTGTAATAATAAGGGTTATGATTGATTTAAT
The DNA here is from genome assembly GCA_000787155.1 of Scartelaos histophorus. Taxonomy (NCBI): domain Eukaryota; kingdom Metazoa; phylum Chordata; class Actinopteri; order Gobiiformes; family Gobiidae; genus Scartelaos; species Scartelaos histophorus. The sequence continues at coordinate 45,729 of KN507815.1, read as the reverse complement.
CTATTTCCTCTTTTTTGTTATAATTTGCTGCAATATTATGAGTAAAGTGAAACACAAATGGTTATTTATCCCTCTATATGAACCCCTCTAAGTGGATTGGCACCTATGAGATGGCCTATCACATGTACAGTAAGTGGGTGTGTAATGCATCAGAGTAATATAGCCAAAGCCAAATCAAAAAGCTCACAATTCACTCACAAATCTGTAAAAGCTCTCACAACTCAACGCATGCAGTAAGTATCAAAAACAAAGCCATGAAAGAAACCACACTGCAGGCGCACAGTTTGCAGGATAATTTGGTTTTCTTCGGGATCCCAGAACATCCCACTGCTGATTCACAGAAAGCCATGAAGTTTGAGTTCCTAAACTTCTGTTGGTTAAATCAATGATTATCCTTAAGTCCTATAAGAGGCAACTGCTGTTGTGATTTTGGGCTTTGCTAAAACCATTTGAATTGATTAATCACTCTCTCAGTGTTTATATTGTATTAATATTTTCCTTTATTTTTCCCTGCAAGCAGTCATATTTGTTTTGATATGGATGGACCATGTATGTCCCCAATTTGCTAATTCACTTGTCAGTCATGCCCATCTGAACTTAATAAGATTCAATGATGACCAAAAACACATCTTTGTAAAGTATTGAAGAAGCATGTGTTCTGGATCTCAGGCAAACAAACTACCAACCACCACCAACTTCTGTATCATGTACATGATATTTCTATGGTTTTAGCCCAGTCGGCATCTATAAGAGGGAGATGTGGGGGTTTTGCTTCTGGCTTGTATCATCGTCACAGACACACAGTGCCTGCAGCTGGCTCGGAAGCTCAGAAGCTTGGAAGCTCAGCACCAGTAGCCATCTCCTGCACCCTCCATCTGCACAGAGACAAATGAAGTGCACTTTTACGGCATGCCCCGCTGAGCCTCTCCATGAGAATAAGTTGGAGCTGTTTTCTGAAACCAATTGGTGGGGAAAACACAGAGGGAACTGCTGACTGCTAAGGAAATGAGAAACTCCCAAACAAACTTTACTTGGCAAAAATTGGTGGCTGGAGTTGTAAAGGAGATTATATTGGAATGACCACAGAAATGTACTGTTTTTTAACCAAACCTATTTCCTTGGCACTGTGTATTATTGCTTTGTTTTTAAAATGTTCACCTAAATTTGAGGGTGGAGAATAACCGTACAATAACAATGAAACTAATGCTTGATGAAAAGCCCAAACCCTATTATGCAAAACACAAGACAATGATGGTGCTGTGTATTTTCTGCATAGGCCACCGAACAGTGGTATTAGAGGTCAAACAGCTCTCACTCCAGGTGGCATAACTCTTATCCATGGCAAAAATTCAAAGAGGACCAGACCAAAGTTAAGTTGTCATATTTGGGAGCAGGTATTGTAAAAATGAAATATACAGTGGATCAGTGGTAAGAGCTCTCAACCAACACAAATGTCAGAGGAGTGATTCCCACTTGGACCAAGTTCTGTGATTATGCCTTTAAAAACAGAATATTACATTCCTATGGGGTATTAACAGTTAACATAATATGTTTATATTACCATGTTACCTTTTAATGTTTTGAAAGTGCAATATTCACTAAAAACATAGCAAGTTTAACTTTTTTTCTGATGCTCTGATACCCATTCTGGTTACTCCCCCTTCAGACTGCTATCACAAAACAATAGCAAATGAAATGCTTCAGAGTTTTTCCGACAGCATGAAATTCCAGTCTATTTCAAAACTTTAAGACAGAAACTGGTCCACCCAAATGTCCACAAACGAAGCAATGTGGTCTGCTTCATTCAGGATAGTGAAGACTTTAAAGAGTCAAACTAAATAACGGCTCCATAAGAGAATGTACTACCACCACCACGTGAGCAGCTCGGGACCCCAGTCTCCATCTCAAAGCCTCTAAGCACTCCTTTGAAAATAGTTAGGTATCCCAGCCAAAGAATAGAGGTAGCATGAAAGGGGGGGTTAAAGAGGCTCTGTTTGTAAGGAAAGACGATCCATCTTTAAACTGAATTTAGATTGGACTTAGACACCTTTTATCACCTATTTATAACTCCATCTTCTGACCTAAACCTAAACCATAGAAAACAATAGGGAGAGCTAATTGGTATGAGGTCACTCGTTAGGGACCTAAACACAGTAGTTTCATTAGCAAAAGAAAATGTACTTTTGTCAACTGGACAAAAGTTTTAAAGTTAAGATGTTTCGGCACTCATCCGAACGCTATTCATTTCTTGTCATGTTTCTGGTGGGACACTGTCTTATATCTGTCTGAAGGGAGGAGCTAACTACACTCATTGCATCTTATTTATTAAATTTGTAGTGTGTTGTTTTGTTGTATCCTCCTCTTGTATAGTTAAGAAAAATTGCTGAGAGAGCACGTGGCTTTAATAGCTTTGCACTGCTAACCATAAGGAGTGTTCGAATAGGGTCTGGGAGATGCATGGATGACATATAAAAACCTCTTTAGGCATATTGTTTTTGCTTTTTTTTTTGAGCTTCAATAAGTCTGTTTTGCATAACACAGAAAGCAAGAAGCTGCACCTGTCTTATCCTAACATGAATGTAGTGTGTGTGTGTGTGTGTGTGTGTGTGTGTGTTAATGATTGGTAGTGCTAAAAGAGCTTGACAGTCCTGCCTACTTCAATGCTGGCTCTGATTATATAAATTCAGTTTAATTTTTTCCAGGGACTTTTTGAAAAAAATTTAATTTTTAAGAGTTCAAGTAGTAAGACATTGCAGAAATTAACCAGCTATGTGATAACTAACATCTACAAACTTGGTTGTTTTAAGTCCAAAATCACATTTAAAACTAAAGATTTGGCAAAATGCTTTAATAATTTATTAGTTTATATTTTAAGTTTCAGAGAGAGCTGTTATATGCAATTATAGTATGTGTTGTCATTAGCCCTGAGCAGGTGTTTTTTGTTGTTGTTTTTTTTTTTTTTTAAATCTATGAGAAAAATTAATAGGAAATTTACTTTGGGAACCTGGAGTGGGGGTGACTGTTGAGCTCCATGATGCTGGCAGCCTATTTTTCATGAATGTACCATAGGGCTGCTGTGCCTATGTTTGTTGTAACTTTGGAGTAAAGCAATGCTCTTCTCATTTTTACTTTTTAACTACAGCCAGACCCAGAAATGTCTTTAAAACCCCTAACAGACACTTTGTATTGTTCCATCCATCAGGAAACGCTGCAAGCACTTCCTGGTGTAACAAATGAGGCTGACAGAATACATCTGCGCCTAGCCAGAATCTGCAAACAACATTGAAATGTGGAAATGCTCTTCTTCTTCACACGTCCCACTGACTGGAGCATTATGGGATGGTAGTGGCTTTTAGACCAGAAGTGCCAAATCATTTTAGGACAAGCCAAATCTCATCCAGCTGGAATGACTTCACAATTATGAATTATACAGTTCAGAATTCTTCCCTTTGGCTTAAAATGTAACTACTACATTTTACCAGAGCAGCCCAGTGCAATAACAACGCAGTCTGTTGTTTTACCATTTGCAAACTTTTTTTTTTTTTTTTCAGATTGTAATTGACTATCAATAGGGCTGGACATGGTTACTGAGCAACATGACTTTTTCAGAATCCCTGGAAGCATGGCACATCTTCTTGAGGCTAATTTTACTAATGTGCATATGGAAATATCGACTGTATAAGACTTGGATTAAGTGAGTGTGATCTCACCCATAGCATTAGAAATTTATTTAAGGAATAAAAACATCAAGATCATGTTAATACAAACACTTTAAGACCAGAATGACGAGGCTCATTGTACAGAGATAATTGACAGTGACAAAGGTGACAATTTTTTTATGTAAAGTAAATTGGAGCCAATGGAGCCAGAAACACCCCTATGCTTACTTACTAGCCTGTTGGAAAATGAGTTCCTCTGTCCCTCTATAGTTTGGTGCAGTGGGTGAGCTGGATGGGCAAAAATTGGGTACAAGGCTTTTAAAACTACCCAATGATTTGAAACGGTGTTCAAAAGGAAGTACGTTTTTTTCCTGCACTCTCAAAGTCTCAAGGTCCGCTCTCGCTGTACAGTTATTGGCAGCATGTCAGTCTCTTTTCTGGCTTTCTTTCACTCAGACCACACTCACTTCTTATCACGAGGCTGGAGCTATGGCGAGTCGACCTTCACGCGGTATCTGGGCCCACTCTGCACTCATCAAAGCCCTGCGATAAGAGGTGACAGGGTGGTGATAGGAGAGATAGAAGCCCTCTGAAGACGCCCCGCTATAAGGACAGAGTTACCGTACACTTCAGGTGGAGGCCCGTCTCTGGAGATTAGACGCATCGCTCAGTGTAATTAAAGAAGCCAATAGTTAATAGGGCTGGTGACATTTAGCGGGTCAACAGCACAGACAGAGAAGGTTAAAAGTAACAGATTTTTACTTCAAGTGGGGAATATTATGCAAAATAGACTTTAAGGAGCTTTCTTCCATGTTATAGCGTTGTTCCCTCATCGAAAACATGCCTGAAGAGGTTTTATATGCCATCTATGTATTTTTCAGTAATTTAGCAATCTCTCCTGGGCCCTACTCAAACCCTTCTTACTGTTAGAAGTACAATGCTATCCATTGCTCAGCCCACAAGCCTCTATCACCCATGCATACAGTATATATACAAACGTTTGGGAGAAGCACCATACGGTGCTCTAAATACGTTATGTTAGCATTTAATGTCTGTAGAAGTGTAATACCTCCTCTTTAAAAAATAGCCTTATATGTTTTGATACAGATTGAGCCTGCCTGTACCTGACTGACTAATGTGCTTGTCAATCACACAAATCAGAACTAATTGTTTTCCAAATAGGAAATGGGCATGGGCACAGTTCTGGCTCCATCGACTCCAGCTGCATTTCTTTTTGCACTGAGAAACCTTGCCCCTCTTTCTCCATTGCTCCTGCTTTCAGGCTTCTCATTTTGGTCTTACAATGTTCATGTAACCCACTTTTCATGATCCTGATTTTATTTCACTATTTTGTCCATAAATGAAACCTATTCTTAATTTGGTACTGGCTCTAAATTGGCTCTTATAACCGCTAGCCTGGTTTTAGTTTTGGTTTTGGTTGTGTTTATTACACTGAAAAACACACAGAAAGCATGTGTCCTTACTCTGAGTAAATGACATAAAGTGTATTTATCTCCTTGGAAAATTAAAGTATGATTTTAACTTTTTATTTCCATAAAATCATGCAGGTGATCTGCTGCCTCTAAAAAGTGACATATTGTACATTTAAAAGTATTTTTTTTGTTTTTTCAGTTTTTTCAGTTTTGTTTTAAAAGTCTCTTGACAACCTAACAACCCAACAATCTAAATATGTTATGAGATATCAGTTAATATCCCATAAAAGTAAAATACCCCCTGTTTAAACTTGTCTTGCCTTTGTCCCATCATCTTATTTCTCCTTTGCTCCTGTCTCAAGTGTAAATTTCTACTCCAAAGAACATTGCAATTGTTTATGGGAGAGCCGCTAAGACTAACCCCAGCTCTGGCTTCCACCCTCACAGGCCTCCTATCTCCTACACCTGCTCTCCCTCAGTCTCTATTCACTCTTTGTTTGTGCTCGCCACCTGCACATGTGCATTTGGCAGTGGAGACAGCTCCAAGATGGCGTTGCCTGCATGTGTTAATTAACCTGGAGGCGATTCTACAAAAGAGAAAGCGGTTTTGGCTCTGTTGTTGTGCCCATTGCCAGAGCAGAGTGCTTCCGTGTCATTGTGCTCACTAGACACTCTCGGTGGAGGGTGTAATTAAATTCGGACAGTGTCGACATTGATGGGCACTTCCATTTGAACCAGAAATTCATTGCGAAAGTGACGGGCACAGGAAAAGCTGTCTTGTCATTTTCTGTGAACTGTGAATACTGTGATGGCAAAAGACACATGTGAGTTTGTCTGAGAGTGGAGTTTTGCAAAACTATATTTATTTATTTATTTTTTTAATGAATGATTTAAAAAAAAAAAAAAAAATCCCTAAACATTTAATCAGCTCTTCTGTTCTAAACTGTGTACATGGTGTTTTAATAGTATTATCTATTGTTCTTAGTCATACTGGGGCAAGTTTAGCACAAACAAGGTAAGCATGCAGCTTTTCTTTCTGGTAAAAAAATGCCTAAATGTTTATGCTGCCTTTAATAGCCTTTGCAATTTCCAGTAGTTTTTGACATCACAAAACACCGCCCTGATTACAAAATGGTGGTTTTGGTTAAAAACATCTGGCTGTAGGAGTGAAGTTTGAAGTGTGGATACCTGTTAGACTTATTACAATGCTCCTCAGACTCTGCTCCTCCTCTCCCCTCATTAATTAATGTAGTCCTGCAGGCAGTGTCCAGTTTAGCAGCTCTCTCTGAAATGTGGCTGTGGGTGTTTAGTTGTTTAGTCCGACTTTAAACAAGTCGTAAATACTAAGATTGGCTGTCTGTACTTTAAAAAGACAAATTCTTAAATTGACTATTGTAAGCTTTTTATCAACTTTAAAAGTTGCACTGTAACTTTTCTGGTGGCTCTGTAACTTGCACTAGTAATCTTGTCTTCATAGAATTGTTAAGTTTAATGGTATACCGTGGAATGTTGCAGGATATTATTATGGAGTCAAGCAGGTGGCAGACCCTCCAATGGAAAATTTATATAGAGCACCTTTAATGTTGCTTTTTCATCAAAACCTTACCAGTAGATGCCACATTTTCCCCCCAGAAAGGCACCAAAAAGTATAAATGAGGTCGTTAATACAGATTTCCAAGTTTAATTGCATGTTTCAACCGTTCTAACCTTTCAGAGCAAGCCACAAATGGGTGAATAACGCTGCATTTACACACCACATTGGAAATGAACCTGCGCCAGGCCATGACTACAACAGGACTGCAGAACCAGACTACACCAAGTCTACCAGAACTAAACCAGTACTATAATTACTACAATACACTTATCATTTAGTTCTGTTTACATAGATGCCTCACTATTTCATGTAAACCCTGTGAACGTTAAGCATTGTGAAGGGTAATGAAATTCCCAAACAACACTGCAGATTCACAACAGGCCCGGTCAGTTGAAGAAAACCCAATAAACTTCCGTCCGCCAAAGAACACATTTTCTTTTCGACTGAGAGGAAACAATGATCGCGTTGCTGCTGGTGTAATAAAAGTGACAGTTCATTATTTTAGTACCAAAAGCACAGCGCTCAGTCAAGGATCCTCTTGTTGTGAAGTGTAAAAACAAACCTAGAGTGCACGTGACTCACTTGAATTAGAATCTTCCCACAAAATTATAAAGGTGATCTCTGCTCGATCCACTTCACAGGGCCCTACAGCGCACCCACTCACAGCCAATACCACAAGCCAGTCGCACCAACGCAGGAAACCGAAATCAATATGTGGGCTTTGAATCCACTGTTCTAAAAAAGCAATAATATTAGGAGATATTTTACTTTAAAGGTGCACTATGTAATTTTTGTAGTGATGTTTCTGCCACTGGTTTGTTTCCATGAATACATAATTTCGTCACCTTAAAATGAGACTAAACATTGAATTATATCATGCTTTCTTTGCTGCAAAATTGAAAAAGGTGAAAAACAGAACTGATTTGCAGCTGTTTAAAGTTATTCCTCGTCATGGTAATGTTAACAACTAGCATGCTAAGGTACACTTCCTGATTATTGGACAAAATACATCTTCAAATCAATTCTGCTGTCAAATCGTGTTAATTACAACTGCATGCTTATATTAGCAGGTTGGTCTCATTGCTTTAAGGTCTTATATGCATCATTTATTATTGTGAGCTTTAAACCATGTTAGAATGTTGTTACCTCTTCAAAACATATCGAGAATGTTGTTTTGTTTACACAGTTGAGCAAGCTTTTGTCGGCCTGTCTATCTCCAAAGCTCAAAATGCTCTGTTCCACATTGAAATGGCTGCTTTTTACCTTTATTTCAGTAGAGACTTGCAATTCCAGGGCTAAAATGAACCAAATGTGAAGGTGTATGCAGTTGAAAAACACACACACAATGTTTACTGTTTGAAAAAAAGAACACAGTCTGCAAGGTTGATGTGTTAAACATGTGTGAATGAAACCAAACAACTGCAGGAAACATAACAGAAAATAATGTATCTAATGTATCTTTTGTCACTTTTGTCACAGGGCAAATGAGGCTACACCATTTAAGTATTGGTTCTGAAAAAGCTCTGTAGTAGACCAATGCATTATTATTATTATTATTACTAGGAAAAGCAATTTTATTTTGAAAGAAAAAAACAAGAGAAAAAAAAACAAAACAGCTCAGACCTTCTGTTTAATATATGAAGTATAAAGCATAAAGTACAAAACTGTCAAATTAATTGGCTTTGTTTGGTATAAATCCTTCATAAAAACACATTACGCATTATGGACTTATACATTAGACTCCTTTTAATGGCCACAGATTTACACAACAGTGGTGTTATTTGTTTTATCCACGATGATTAGAAGTTAAAAGACTGCACTAAACAGCCCATGCAATATTCATCATATTATAGCAGCTGACAGGGTTTAGGCATACACAGGGTGAGCACAAATTAGAAAAACAAGGAGATCATTAGTGCGATAGTGGCTGGACGCGCTTATTTGGGCCAAACTGAATCAATACATGTTTTATGTACAAGTGGTACTGCTCTTAGCCAGTTCAATAAGCAATAAGTCTTCCACTGCAGTTGTTCTGGTGTGGAAAAACAGACTTTTTCAAGCTGTGTCAGCAAAAATAACTGATTAGTAATGTAAAAAGTTTAAAGATGAAATAGGACTATATATTTGAAGTGTACAGTGTTAAAGGACCCATATAATGCTATTTTCTACGTTATAATGTTGTTTCCTCATCACAAACATACCTGGAGATGTGTTTTGTTTCATGCACAAATGTTTAATACATAAATTCTGCATATTTAAGCTGGTTCCCATAATTACCCCCCGACAGAACTAAATAACTACTCACCCTGTAGTCTGTACATGTTTTGAAATTTGATTCTTGTCTTAGTTTGTCAGTTCATATTTTGGTCTTTTTGTCGAATCTTCTGGACGCATGTGCTCGTACTTCTTGGTTCGAGCCAGAACCTGACCTACAGCGTTCTAGATGTAGGTCAGCTCTTACAGCTGTGTCTTACAGCTCTTTTGGAGAGACCAGTTAGCAGGCCATTACAGTAGTTTAACCTACACATGGATAAGTCTCTCAGCTAAGTTTTCTTTTAGACAGTATACCTGATTTTTAGGTGGTAAAAACAGGCATGAGCCTGACTTGGAAAAAAAATCACTCAACTAATAGGCAAGGGGTTCGGGGGCCGCTTTAGGTCCATGGAAAATTTGGGGATTTTAGGTGCTCTGTGGTGCAATCTGGGCAAAATATTAAGTCTAATTTTGGGATTACATAGAGGCTTTATAGTAAGGATTTAGGCGACAAGATGCATTATATGGTCACACATGTATAATCAGTATTTTTATTGTACAGGATCATTAAGACCTGTGTTTTATATTCACTACTGCATTGTACAGCAAACTGTCCAATACATGTAGATCTATTCAGTCAGTCCGCTTTGTGGATCCGCTGCGTATTTGTTCCGTATTCTCTTTCTGACTGTCGCTAACCCAAACCTCATGGCAGCTGCTGTCACACAGCGGATCTGCTGCTAAATCATCTTAGATCCGCACTGTAAATGCACTTTTAATGATCCGTATTCGCTTTCTGACTGTCGCTAACCCAAACCCCAGGGCAGCTGCTGTCACACAGCAGATATGCTGCTAAATCATCTTAGATCCGCACTGTAAATGCACTTTTAACACATCATTTGTTAGATGCTATCAACTATCAATTAGCGGATGTACGGCGAAGGTGCTGCAGATCAGGAGTGGATCCGGCGCGATGTGCAAGTGGACTCCGTTGCGGATCTGTTCTGCGGATACGCTGTGAGTCTTCGTCTACCTCCGTCGCGGATCCACAGCGAATACTTTTTGCTATCTGGGCAGTATCCTACATTGTATGGTTCACTCATACAAGAAAGAATTCCAAATCCCTAAACTTGGTGTCCGCTTGCTATCGATCGATACGGTGAGGATTTCCTGCGCCGTGAATTCTGATTGGCCGATTTCCCTTTGTCATTAAAGCCTCGGAAGGTACGAACGTAGCCGATTATCTTATAAGGAATATCTCGGTAGCTTGTGACAAATGCACGTGGCTTTGATGCAAATTCTTCTTGGTCAAAACAGACTTAATTTCTTCACCTGCTTTAGCTTGGGTCCGGGCTGTGGTTAAGGGCCCCTCCCACAAATTTTATTGCAGATTTGGATGAATCTCAGGAACCACCAGATTCATAAAAAAAAATGTGGCATTAAAAAAAACACGTAATTCCGCGAATCTGTGGAAAAAGCTCATGCCTGTAAAAAGCTGCAGATGTTATTGATTTGATGTTGATTTGATGTGGCTGTTAAAATTAAAATCTGACTCCATTATTACCTCTAGAGTTCTAGCTTGATTTGAAGGTTGTATAGAGAGAGACTGGATTTGACTGCTGACACTTTCTGTACTCATCCTGTTGGATGTCGTGGCGGAGTGAGTCCACTGGTCCATAGTCTCCTGCTGCCAGTGAGACATAGATCTGAGTGTCGTCTGCATAGTTGTGGTAGGACACATTATTGCTGCATATTAACATAACAGCATAACAGCAGTATATAGAGACTGAACAAAAGGGGGCCCAGGATAAACCCCTGGGGCACTCCGCAGGTCATGGCCATGTGATCTGAAACACAGTTTCCAATTTCAACAAAATATTTCCTGTCTTCTAGATAGGACTTGAACCAGTTTAGTGTAGTACCAGAGATGCTGACCCAGTCCTCTAGTCTCTGTAAGAGAATTCCATGATTTACAGTGTCAAAAGCAGCACTCAGATCTAACAGGATCAAGACTGAGACTTTGCCTGCATCAGTGTTCAGGTGGGTGTTTATAATCATCATGGATCAAGGAATACTGAGACTTTGCCTGCATCAGTGTTCAGGTGGGTGTTTATAATCATCATGGTGATCAAGGAATCTTCATCTTGATATATGGGTTTGCAAAATGATTAGCAGTAGTTAGTTTGAAATTAACTATTTTATTAACTATTAATGCTATTATATTATTGATTGAACTCTAAAAATGCAGCACTATCCATCTGTTAGGTTAAGGCTTAGGTCAGCATTTATGATCATCTACATTCACATGTGTTGGAAATATGTGTGTTGTATGTATGTACAGTATATATATTATTAAGCATACATATTTCTAATGTTTCTGTTTTTATTCTGTTAGTGATTTGTCAGTTGCTCATCCGATCATTAATTTTAAAATAACTACATTTTGGCGACTGAAGCTATTTCATTTTGACATCACTGGTGATGAATGCCAAAGGGTTGTGTGTGTTTAGTATTTCCATATTTTTGCATGCACATAAATAATATTCAGAATTCAGAGAGAAAGTTTTCCTCTAGTCCAGGGGCCTCAAACTCATTTGTAGCACCTGAATCCATGTTCGTCATATTTTTTATTTTTTTATAGGCTACAATTGATTCATGACAACACTGAATAGTATAGTGCAAACAGTGTACTAATGTCAACAGATTACATTGTTCTCTTTGCCTTAGTAGCGAAACTAAATCTACTGGTCTTTTTTAAATGTCTCTTTTATAATGTTCACATTCACTGTCCTTTTTAACACTACATTAGCCATATGGGCATTAGCTAAACCATTTACTACTAATGGGTGTGAAAACACAATACTCACGGCTACAGACAGAAGGGGACTGGGGCACTTAACTCTTTTAAATCAAGCACAATGAGATAGTTGTTTTTTTTCTGTAGCTGCTTTGTTCAACATGAATTTTGAATCTCAAGGTTTGTTCATTTAGTGCTAAGTCACATGAAAGCGTCGTACAGTAATTCTCGAGCTAACAGGTTTTTTGGCATGTCTTCTAAGTTGTTGCTGCATGCAAGCCAACTCTATATTGTATTATATAGTATATAGTAATAAATTAAGTTAATGTTCAATGAAAAAACATCTTATTTTAAATTGTTTGCAGTGGTCTTAAGTTATTCCTCATTTACCTTATGCATTCCAAACATCCTAATTATTCACTGCTTATAACTTAAACTTAGTTTAAACTTTATTGATCCACAAGGGAAATTATTTGATTATTACAACAAAATAAATTCTAAATAAATGACAAAAATAGCAAGAGACAGGTGTCAAATAAAGCATAATTATATAAATGTGTATGCACAAGTAAAAATGAAATATAGAAATACAAATACTTTTCAAGGGCAGAATGCAGTCTGGCTAACGACAACTAGTAACAGTGCACTTCCTGATAATTAGATGTAGAGAGCACACTGCAAACTACCATCATAAGAGTTGCATACCGCACTTTGCAACACACATCGTATCTTATTCTAAAATAGACAAAACTACATATTTTTAGACTTTTAGACTTTACATTTTTTGCCAAATTTGATCCACAGCACCACTGAGAAAAACAATGGCTCTGTGGAACATTCTCAGAAATCGATTTGCTGTGATGTGGACTGTTTTCACCAAAGCTATGTCTCCTGTGTTTTTTCCTACCTTACACATTAGCCAACCTCTCTCATCCTCATAAATTCCTCCTCTCCCAAACAGCCCTCCAGAGTCCAGTCCGCAACAAAGCCATATAGATCCGGTAATCAGCGCCCCAGGGATCTAGGCACGGAGGAGAGAGATTTCTGCCTCAAACCGTTGGTCATCCTTATTATCTTCTTATTTACTGAGCATGTATACAATAAAACGTGCGGTTAAAGGGAAGTTGGACTACAAGAGGGGAGCACAGGTTGCAAAGGGGGTATATTCAGATTTATTTTATAGATACGATGGTCTAATTATAGCGGGATCTGGGCTATACTTAAGAAAAGCAGTAGACCTGGGACTGCATGACTGGACCACAGAAGCCTCTTATTAAGGCACTACTTTTGCACTGGCTAACTAATGTATCATGCTGTGACGTACCAAATGGTTGTTTCTACACTATTTTTGCACTGCTCATTTTGGGGCAGGGTTTGTGCTATAGTGTGAGCAGTTATAGGGAGGGGATCAGAGGCTTGCCAGTTCACATTTCCATTTACAAAAAATTGCTAAAATATTTAAAGTGCAATATTACACAAAAATATATAGAAATACTTAGCCCGTTTACATCTCCAGAGCTCAAAATGCTTCGTTCCACCTTGTGATATTATGATGTGGTAGTTTTAGAGGTTCTTCAGTTTTGTTTAGAAGAGATTGGGAAATCCAGAGTCGATCCAAATTGTTCTAATGAAGGTTTACGGGGTTTAAAAACACAGGGGAGCATCTTACTTGTATTAACAAAAACAAGGTGTTTTCATTTTGAAAGAAGAGTTTGTGTGTTAAATATATGTGAAAGAAACAAATCAAAACTCCAGGTATGTTTTTTACATACATTTTTACATTATAGCAGCCTAATATGGGAAACTCAAAAACAATAGCGCTCAGAAAGTCTTAAAAATTACAACATGAACTTTCTCACTTGAAGAATACCATTATTTTTAAAGTCACTGTAAATCGATGTATTTTAAGTCAGAGCACAGACATTTGGAGATCTTGGCTTGGAGAACGGTCTTTTTTAAGTGGTCAGCCATCACTAGAATGGGACAGAGGGGCAGTAGACAGAGCACTTGGTTGATCTTATCATCCACTAGATCCAAAGCTGGGACAACGTTGATGGGGTCATTACTGGAGTGATACTGCAAGGTCCATTGTGCTGCCATTGAAAGACTACTGTACTACATAGCAAACTGAGAGAAATATTACTGTACTGCATAACAAACTGACAGAGTGTTATATGCATCAATGAAGACAGTCTTGCCCAATGAATTCTACAATGCACTAGATTAGATTTCAAATAAGTTATAAGATGAATATAAAATATCCATCCATCTATACAAAATAGACAGTACTAAATATACTACACTACAAAATATACTACTTAAAATCCTTCCAAGCCTCCCTTCAAGATAAATACTTGTATTTTGTTACATTAAAATCTGTTTTTTGTTTTTTTTTTATTTTGCTTTAGAGTACAATGAAAAGATTTACAATACAATAAAATCCTCCAGCAAGTCTTTACCAAGAGATCTGATCAGTCCCTGGGCGTTGTACTGTGGCACCCATTGCTTTCTGTGATGCAGAGGACACATTTTGCCAGGAGATAATACAATTTACCTTCATCTGTATTTACTTGTGTGTTTATTTTACAGGTATTATAACTGTACCTGGATTAGAGGTTAAAAAGTCCCTTCAAAAGCAAAATACACCAATAGTGTATGCATATAACAATAGACTTTAATACTGTGCAGCAAAATATTTTATATTTAGAAAATACATTTGAATAACATGGCATCCCTGCAAAAAATGTTTTCAATCTGTCAATTCCCACCAATTTATAATGTACATATTGCTTCGTTTGCCAAAACAAATATTATAAAATACATTAAGTTCATCATAACATTGGGTTTCATACTTTTAAGTGTGATTTTTCACCAAGAGACAGTCACATGGAACACGTTATTCAATTGATATAACACTACATGGAAGAATAACATGAATTTCTGGGTAAGATTTTTCACTCAAAAATACATCTACAATGCCTTTGTGACCCAACATTTTAGGATCAAGTTATTGTACAAACTATTAGATCATAAGAACACCCATACCTCAATTTATTTATGCTCTAATGAAAACTCCTTTGAAAAACAATCCTTCCACTTTCCCACAACCTGAATTACTACAATATATTACTACAATTACTACTTCAATATTTAGTCAGCTGTCCACCATCCCCATGTACTTACTCATTCTAACAGAATTATTTCCTTTATATGCCGAACAATAACATTTCGCCACACAATACTTTTCTCCTTATCAACAGTACAGACAGTATTTGAGGTGCACTATATTGTTGGACACATAATTAAATTTTCTATTCTTGAAAACACACAATACCAAAATCCCACAGAACCAATCCGCCGAACAAAGAAAACTAAGCTGGTTATTCAATATGTCTTGTATCTATATTCGAAGATGGTGAATGCGAGCCAGTGATAACCAATAGAGCTGGAATTATACTATCTCTGTATTTGAATAAGAATAGGATGCACAACTGGAGTTAGGAATTTGAAACATTTTAAATTATGTTTGCAATAGTTTTGAGATGAATCTGTCAGTCATTATTTTTTTTTTTTATTTGCAAAACACGTTGTCTTGTTGCATCTTTTGAAAACTCTGACGAACTTTCCAAACTATGTAGAATTTAATTAAGCGTCATGTTATCTGCTTTCTACTGTTGTCTTAAAGTCTTGCTTTGTTTTATGTGGCCGCACAGAGAGCTACTGATCACAAGGCTAAACTTCTAAAAGCACAAACTTCAAAAAGCAAGGGATGTTAAGCAATAGGCTTTATCAGCAGCGTGCAGAAGGAAGGACTAGTCTGAATAATAGAACCAATAAACTTAAGAACAAAACCGCAGCTCCAACCATCTGTCATCTGTCCGTCATTGTCAGCCAATCACCACCTGCTACTTCACTTAAAGCGGACCTATTATGCAAAATCGACTTTTTAGAGCTATTAATCATGTTCTAGTTGTTTTATCTTCTCGCTTACTCTCTCAAAGTTGTATTTCGTGATTCACATTTATCTGAGTAAACTAAACTCCTGTATTCAAGATGTCATTGCTGCAACAAACCTATGTTTTCACTGCCACCAGTACACGCCATAGACTGTATATATATATATGGGCGAAGTGAACCTGCTCGCCGAAGTGTTGCTAATTGGGAGCGAGCATGAGCATTGGACATGCTTCCAGCTCCATCGACTTTCCCTCTAATTCACTTTCTATTGAAAAACTGTTGCCCCTCTCTCCATAACTACTGTTGTCAGGCTCATCATTTTGGTCTTAAATGCTCACTATTTTGTCCCTAAATCAAAATCTAAACATCAATAATTGACAAATCAGGCACCTTCTTTCCCCAGGGTAGCTCCTACCAGCATTAGCAGCAAGTTTGACTGCTACCATCAGCCACCTACTTCACTTCACCAACTAAATGACCTAATTTTGTTGATACAGATTTGTTTATATTGTTTGTGTTTTTGCCTGGGGGTTCTATATTATATGAATTATTTAAATATGATATTATTACACACTTCCTTTTGATAAAAAGAAAGGAAAGGTCAATTTTACCCAGTTTGTTTAAATGTTAGTTTGTTCTGGTCATCCCAGTGGCATTCTTTCATAGGGTTGTAATTTATTTGAAAAGTTTGACAGCCACTATGCTAATGGTTTTGGGTGGTAGATTGTGTATGTGTGTGCAGGATCATCACGAGGATCATGCTAACGAGTGGCTGACATTTGGCCCAGCTCTAGTGCGTGCGCTGGTATTTGAGCTGCACTTACATTACTGCGGTGGAATGTGGCAGTATGCAGGTATGGGGGCGCTGTCCATACATAACAATCTGTGAGCTGACCTTTCCCACAGAATTATTCCCTTCAACACGTTCAGGAGCATCAGTTTTATCACAGGTTTAAGACTTCAAAACTGTAAGAATGCATTCTATGTTCTTTCTCCGTAGACTTACTTTGTGTTTGACTACCTGGATATTAATGAGTCTCTGTGGACCGTCTCCACTATTTGAGTTTAAGATGTCCATACATATTCATGCAAGACAGTTGGTCTGTAAAATAACATTTTTATTTTTAGCAATCAGCTAATGTTGGTGTCTTGTATTGTTTTTTTAAGGGTGCTTTATTAATTATCTGGCAATTCAAATTGTGGCCCATATTACACTGTTTTCTGATATTTGGTATAATGTTGTTTCCTTATCACAAACATACCTATAATCATTTTTTGTGTCATTTACACATGTTAAACACACAAACCCTGCATATTTAGGCTGAGTTCTTCTCTCAACCAGTAAACATTCTGTCCCACCTTGTGATGTCATGTGGTAATACTGTGCTCCACTGTGTTTTTAAACTCCATAGACCTTCAGTGTTTGGAAGATTTCAGCCAGCTTTGCCTGTAATGTTTCACAATGCATAATTCAGCGTACACCTTCATCTACGAGGTGAGAAACATGCTTACTGTGAGCGGTGTCACCTCTATCTCACCTGTCGCTTGGCCTAGTGGCCACTCTTTTGTTTTCTTGGAGATAAATACATTTCATGTCGTGCTGTTGAATATTCTGGGCAAAGCAATAATATCTCCATAAATCTACATAGTCCACCTTTACAGTTTTTTGTTTTTTTTTTTTCAGTTGCTTTGGCATTTTTATCTATTGAAAATTGATATTTGAAAAAAGCTAAACAGAGTTATGGTTTTCCTAAACCAAATTTCAAAACAAAATTCTGTCATTGGGGTTTACACTTTACACAGATGAATTTTGGATTGGAAAAACTGTCCTTTTTTGTATCGTATTATGTAAAATCTAAAATTACATTACTAACTCTACAGTACATTTTGCAGCATTTGATCAAAATAAATTTATGCAGAAGTAAACTGAAAGATGTTGGAATAGCAAATGCATCAACACTACTACACTACTACCAC
This sequence comes from Scartelaos histophorus, assembly GCA_000787155.1. Classification (NCBI taxonomy): domain Eukaryota; kingdom Metazoa; phylum Chordata; class Actinopteri; order Gobiiformes; family Gobiidae; genus Scartelaos; species Scartelaos histophorus. The sequence continues at coordinate 28,059 of KN507815.1, read as the reverse complement.
AATATAATATATATTTTATTATTTCTAGAACACAGTCTTGAAAATGAAACAGAACTGTATGTATCTGAAAGTCTGTACGTAGTCTATACATGTACAGACTCTCAGATACATACAGTTCTGTCTATACATGTACTCAATGTCTGTACTCACTGCCGAGCTCCTTCTCCCTCTCATGTCTGAAATCCTTTGCTGTTAGATTTTTGGTGCTCACAAATTCTGTCCTGTTCTGTTTGAGTTTCTGTATTGAATGTGACAGACTTTGGGTCAATGTCCTTTATAACAGACCTGTAATACTAAAAATACAATGAGAATTCTCTGATCACGTGTGTTTGTGTATGAAAGCTGTGTCAGGTGTTCTGAGAAAGAGCCTCAGAACTGTGTGAACTGATGAGAAATGTTCAAATGATGTGACCACCTGTGCCTCTGTTCAGGTGGTCAGGTGGTAGACGTCTAAATCACAAGTGCAAACTAAAATGTGCTAAACCGACTGAGAGAAAACAAATAATTCTCTTCAGAGAGGTATGTGAAACTTGCCTATTTTACTGGTCACCGATTATTTACGAACAATATTGCATTTCTCTCAAGATTAGCAATTCAACGCTTTTCCTTTCTTTTTCTTCTTTGTAAAGTGGAGTGTGTATTCTAGATCCCAGGCAACACATTTGAACTGTGTCCAGCTGTCTGAATCTAACATTCTTTTACACTTTAAATGCTAAACTGACTTGAATTACATTGGACCCACTGTACCTCTGCAGGGCTTCTTACCTGAAAACTTAATCGTTTCCGAGTCTCCTGATCGTAAAAGTTGAACACATCTGAAAGAGACAGTGTGAGAGCGCCTGTGGGCTGACTTTTTTATGAGGGAGACGAGCGAGTGAAAAATGAAGAGGAGGAGGGGGTTTCAGAGGCACCGGCGCTGCAGAGAAATAAATTGGATCTGGAGAGAGAAGAGGTGGAACAGGAACGGTGAACAAGAGTCTGATAATGCCTTATCTTTAAGCGGTCAAGGTTACGCCACTGCCCAAGACTCCTTTAACCTTTTTAAGCATGAAATTTTATTATTCCCCTTCAGTGCATTATTTTATTTTATTTTATTTACAATATTCTAAGTACACATATTGATGTTTAAGTGCTGCTACAAATATTATTAAAAAAGAAGAGAAAGCTGATTCACCTGTCACTGTAATCATACTTTTAGCCCTTGTATTTCATGCTTTGCAATTTAAATGCGCTATAACATTTAAAACCTTTTTTTTTTTTTTTACTTTTCTTAAAAACCTGAAAAACAGAACCACTTACCTTATGGATTGCAAGCATCCTAATTATTCACCACAGTGAGTTTATAACTGTTTTTCTCAATGTTCAGACACCAGAGCAAAGTTTACAGTGACTATAAAGTTAGCAACAATTAGCATCATGCAATCACACTTCTTAATGATAAGACAATAAAATGCTTTATAATAAGATGAAGACAAGAGTAACAGAGGTCTTATTCTGACATCAAGAGCTGCTTATACAATATATCAGGATTGGGTCAAGACAGAACAACTACAGGCTCTTAAATGTGACCTGAATGTTGTTTAGAATGGATGACATGAATGTAATCTGGAAGAAGGGACCAGAATATAATGAATTACATTTTATTGATAATCTAACAGAAACCAGACTATGATGTGTAGTGCTCTGACTTATAAACCAACTTATAACTCGTGCGCACGCATTCATATCTTGTGCACATGCCTTATAATTCCCACGCTTATTATTTATATATTCATCACATCCCTTCTACGGCTCTGTATTTTTTCTCTCAATTAAAATAAATATTTTTCACCCTAAAAACACGGCACTGGTCTATTTTTTATGCAGAATGAAAAAAGCCCAATTATCAAAGTATTAAAGGGAACATTATAATGAAAAGGTCCAGCTCCTATTAGTTCCTATGATTTCTTGGAATTCTACACTCTTAACAGGTCTGATGGAGTCGGGTTTTCTTTTCTTGATTATGGCGTACTATGGCGTCTTTCTAGTTTTTTGGGTTTTTTTAAGTCTCATTGGGAGACATTCAGCTGAGTACTTTAAGTTGAGCTCTTGAAGACACCATAGTATCTATTTTTTGCTAAATCTTGTTGAAAAGCATGTCTTCTGCATCCACAGCTCTCTGTATGTTTTTTTCTAAATCTTTTAATTAATTTATTTTGGTGCATCAAACGCAGCAGAAGAGATTCAGGATGGATTATGATTAATTTGTGAACTTGAAAATACTGCAAAAATACATTTCCCTATGAAAAGTAATAAGACTTATTTATAATTAAAAAAATTTTTAGAGCTGCCTTCATTACAGAAAAGAAAAGATTAAACATTTCACTATAAATATATTATATTTAAGATTTGACCCCCAAAAAAATCTTCCCTAGTTTTTTTCTAATTTGCCTATTTTTTATGGTGTAGTTCCTGGTTGACATGGGCAGCAGATGTGACATCTGACAACTGGTCATTCCAGTTAAGGGTTGAGTTTAAGGTACACTTTCCCCCTAGGGAAACCTCTAAATCCCCTCCATTTGATCCATCCTTCAGTGCACTGGGACATCATCTCACCATGTTTTGAGTTGATAGGAATGGAGATGAAAATGGAATGCCCAGAACTCAGATACGGGCAGAAAATGCACACTCAAGGAAATCCACAGAAAGGCTTTGGCAACCTTGGGATTGAACCCAGAATCATGAGTGCTAGGTACAATGTTAATAGGGGAAAAATTGTCTAAATTACACAAAAGTAATAAGATAAATAAACACATGAAAGAACTTTAAAAAAAAAAATAATCCAATGTTTAATCCACCAGAAAAAACATGTTCCTTCTGCATAAAATGTCTTTGCATTTTAGAGATTTTTTTTGTGTTGATGACATAAATAGAAGTATTCTGTTTTAGAACTCACTGTTACTTTCGGTGCTTCTCAACTTCCCACAAACTACCAAACTAAACTAATCTAAAACTATGATAACTATTTACTACAGGTACTATCTCACCAATCCAAGACATAAGTAGTGTGAGTTATGAATGGATAAAGAATTCTTGCACAGAGTGCACGACAGTATGATAAAAAATAGATAAATAAAAAAGCTTGACGAAGGCATGATATGTCTCCCTTGAATGCCTTTCCTTTTATTTGCATAGACATTCTTAAACCTGACCTTGCACTTCTGTAGATCCCCATGTGATGAAATTGAAATGGATTTTATTGACCAATGCTCCATATGCATCTGAGTTTCCAAGTGCTGCTCCAAAGTGCCGGTTATGATCTAAGCAGTGTAACTTTTGGATGTAACGATCATATTATGGATTTGCAGACGGCGATGAGTAGTCCAATAATTAAAGTTTGCCATTTCAGCAGATACATTTACAGCTTCTGGTCATATCATAAATGTATATGAGATTAATATTGGCCATTTGGGGCAGGGGAGGCTCAGGGTTGTGTGTCTTTATGGTTTGATACCTTTCAAACATAGCAATTAATGTTGTTTATAATTTCTTAGCATACTATCAAATCTGTACATAGGGACATAAGCTTAGCTTATGTCCCAAAATAACATTACTTTAAAACATTTAATTGCAGAGTTTGTGTTTAGGGTTTGCAAATTCCAGCAGTTGGGGGTTGTGAATGGCTATTGAAATTTCAAATTTGAGATATTTCTGAATAGCTCTGTTATTGAGGTTTAAATGTATTGATTTGATGACTCTCAATTTGATTGACCATAAGAGGCCCAAATCAGCTGAGCAATCTAAACAAAATGACTTAAGTTCTACTGAAGTGCCACATAAATGCTCTATAAATATCACATTTAAAGAACTAGTCCTCTGATTTCTCTGAAGGGTACAAATAATGTCTATGGATCACTCGGTGTGGCAAGTACGTCTGCTGCTGTTGAGTGGGTTGAGAAAGTATAATTAATGTGCAATTGGAGCAAAGTATGTGGTCCAAGTTTTCTCTGAACAAAGTTTCAGTGCTCAAATGTGAAACATTTAGAAATTCTTGGAATAAAAGCATAAAAAATAGCTAGAACTTGAAGTTTTTATTAATTTGTGAATTCCAGAAGAGGCAGATTTGTTTAGAAATTTAGTAATGGTCATTTTGTCCAGACCCCACTTATTTGTTTTCTTTAATTATTCAATTTTCTGCCATGTATTATTAAAAAAGTAATGAAATGAAATCATTCGCTGCAATAAATACTCCAGTATATTAAGATTTATTTTGCACAATTTTTTGAATCACAATTTTCTCTGTGTTACTGTTACCTTAAACCCCACACATAAAGTCATTATTTGCAATATTATCTTGAGGTAGTTTTTATGTTAAAGAAGAGTATGAACATTGCTGTTTTCTACTATAGATATTAACATTTCCTTTTAAATTGGTGAAACATTACAACTTGGTGGCATGTTGTTGGCACTGTTGCCTTATCTGTTATGCAATCTGGGCATCCAAATGATTCCTCACGATAGTTACGTTTTCATCACCTTATTTTTAATGTTCGTTTTAAAGATTTTAATGGTAGGTAGAAAGGCCAAATATCGCTTTAGAACCCTTACTTCACATAAAAAGTTTATATCCTCGCTTCAGGTGGATTTTGATGTAAGCTCATAACAGTAAAGCACATTTTGGAAGGTGGAAATGCACTAAGCCACATAAACATAGCAAGTATAAAACCCATGTGACTTCTGGACTGTATACCTGCAGTGGGCACAGGTGATGAACAAAGACAAGGTAATCCCATCATGCTGGTTCTTGTTTAGCTCAAAATCCTCCAGAAGAGCACAAACAAACACTGCTGTGCTGCACTCACATGATGTTTGAAGTTCAAGCTAAAAACAGATGTTGGCCAACTAATAATTAGACCAGAGACACATGCTAATCTTCATTATTTGAAAAACTCAGGGAAGGTTTATGTTTGTCCAGTGCTGTCATTGAGGGACTGCAGCGGCCGTTTTTTTCAACATCAGTGCAGTTGTTTGGTAAAGACGGACACAGCAGCATTTAGCCTTATGGTAAAACCTGTAAAACATCTTTGATAAAGTTGCTTTTGCTTGTCTGATTCATTTTTTTTAATCTATGCACTTTATATGAACAGAAATATAGTTGATGATTTTATAAGAGATTCTCCCAATTTTTTGCATCATGGTCAAGCTCATAATCAAGCAAATCAAGTGTTACCTTTACAATATGCAATTTTTAAGTTTATTACCCTGTGGCTTTATATCAGTGTAATCTCTCAGTTGTCCAGTATGTTCCATAGTTCTAATTCTACTGATATTCAGGAAGGTTCTTTTCTGTCCAGTTGATGTCACGTTTTTGGTATCAATACCTGCTCAAATGAGTATCTAGTTTCAATACTAGTTTTTGTATTGATTAGTATCTGAATTTCGATACTTTTGAAAACCTTACCCCGTATTGCACGCCTCAAAATAAGTGTGATAATTATTTCATGTGCCTGCATGCATCTCTTCAGCTCTTGTGGATCAAATCAATCAGTTTCTTCATGCTCCAGTCATTTGCATGCCTCCCCCTCCATCCCTCCCCCACACACTTCAGTCTGTGTTCTCTGATGAGAAGGGGAGATCACACAGAGGTTCTTGCGCCGCCTCAGCCCTCATACTCTCTGTAGCTGCAAATTCACTCATGACATGAGGCTATGGAGGGCTGGATTACAGTTTGACTTGCAGAAAACAGCACTGTGTCTCCACTGTGAATACTGGGGTGGTGATGATACTATGTAATAGCTTGGATTCACTTGACATCACAACTCTATAATGTCTGTACTTTAAAGGTCCTATATTAATGCTGTTATCTGGACTTGTGTTTTGCTTCATTCACACATATTTGAGTAATCCTTATTATTAGTCATCATCATCTACATCTCCAAAGCTCAAAATATTTTGGTCCATCTTACGATGTCACAAAGTGGTAGTTTTCAAGTTAAGAGCTACCTTTGGCAATTTTAGGTCTGAAATTATCTTAATGTTTTTAATGAAGGTGTACGGAGTTAAAAAACATAGTGGAGCACTTCTTGTATTACCAGAAGACATCACAAGGTGAAAGTGTTTTCATTTGAGACAAGAACTATTAAAATATGTAGGATGTGTGTGTCAAACCTATGTGAATGAAACGAAACACAAATCCAGGTATGTTTGTGTTCAGAAAACATTTTAATATGAATCAGAAAACTGCTCTTCTTTGTCTATGGCCACTGATGAAACACAAATACAGAATCATGTCAATGGTATTACAGGTGGGAAAAGAACTACCAACTGATTTGGTTTGTCTTTTTGGTTAGAGCTGGTGGCAGTCGCAGTAGAAGCCACTTGTACAACTTATTATTTTTAATTAGAATTTTCCTCCATTGTCTGACCTTTAGAAATGCACGAATCAGCTAGTAAGTGTAACTTTTATCTTCTAACGTCCTAATAATCATTCTTAATAAAATGAAATTCAGTGCAAAGTACATGTGCTTTTTATGATTCAAAGTGAATACCTCAAGCTAGATGATCAGAATAAAAACACCATATTGAGAATTGGATTAGTGGGGAGAATTTGTAAGCTCTGCATCTTCCATCAATACATCTTCACTGGACTAATTATTTGGATAATTCCAGCCCTGGAATTGCCTATCTCTACTGAACTGAAGATAAAAGCCAGCTCTTAATTTGAAAACTACCATTTCATGACATCACAAGGTGGAACAGAGCATTGCTACAACATGGCTTAAAACCCACAAGGATCAATTTAGTGTGATGTAGTGCCCTTAAAGAAGATTGAGCTTTTGTCTACTTTATAGTTCTAATCTATGACAGCAGCTGTCAGCCCCTCCTATGGATAGCTGCACATCACACACATTTGTACCAAAAGGACTGTGCAAAGCTGCCAGATCCTACATGTATCTCTGATTAAGAAAATACAACTGGAGAACGAAGTAAGTAGTGGGTGTGTAAACAATATACATATTTGGCCCTTTCAATAAATTGAGTCATAAGGCTAAAATCTCTATAAAATTCAAATTGCCTTTTACTGTAGGTCATGTCTGTGTGTGCGTGGGCATATTCAGATGAAAGCTCATATCCGTAGTACTACTGCTCCGAACTAAAAGTATAACCATGACTCATGAGTGCATCATTCAAGTTACACAACTTTTATTTTTACGTAATGTTTCTGCCCACTCCTACACTCTTTATACATTTTTTGGAACATTTCACATTAGAAAAAATAGCTGTGACAAAATGAAGAAATTAAGATGCTGGATTGCTTACAACCTTTTTTCCTGCTTGCAGGGTAATGGACAGGGCACTGAATAGTCTAATATACACTTAGGATGCAACATAGAAGGTGGCAGCAGCAACACTAGAATTGTAGCCTGGACGTTGGAGATTAAATTCTTGCTAGTCATGTGGGCAAGACACTTATTTATTAATTTATTTATAACTAGCTAAATGCAGACAATATAAAGTATTCCTACTACTACAGATCAGTGAATGCAGCAGTTGCAAGATGACCAACAGCGTGCTTAGTAGTGCTCTGTATAAGCAACGTGTCCCCCTCTCATTCACAAACAGGAGTGAGGCGTGACAAGACAGCTGCACAGGTTCAGTGTCAGCAATTGCTCTTTTTTGCTTTATGTAATGTCATCTATGTTCTTAAATGTTGAAGCCTGTTTTAAACTTCTAGGAGCCCATACTACTGACATATCAGCGAGTGATCTACTCATAATGTGTCATTGTCACTAAAGGGAATTGTTGAGTCTGTTGTTTATGTTCTGGATTGCAGTTGTCTGTTTGCCCCCGTTTACCTGTCTATACACCGCGGCCATAGTAGCCTGTATCTTTAGCTTGGCTAACACCACTGAATCCCAGTTAGCCCAGTGCGACTACTGTCAACATGCAAGAACTTTCTATGTGTACACAGCTAAACTGATATGCTAGCTAACTACATGGGCAATAGCTAAATGCTCTAAAGCTGCATTCAGATGGTGGCGTCAAAAAACACACAAGACGCATCTAGTTGGATGCCTTTGCATTTGAGTTCAGATGCTTCCTGGACACCATGGAACAGGAGAAAAAAACGCGTGTGCAGGGCATCCACTGCGATCTGCGAGCACCTTGTTCTCCCAGTCGAGAGAGTGACTTTAGTGTATGTATTATATAAAACCCATCAGTGGAGGAGATGGGCGGGTGCAGAGTATATATATTTAGACTCCGCTAATGACACAGAGTAGATTTCTTGTTCTGGGGTTTGTGGCTCCCTCTTTCTTCTCTTTCTTCAAGGTAATAACGTCGCTATGTCCAGTGATGTAACAATGTTGACGCAGCATATCCAATGCCAAAAAGTTTTCATCTTTTTCAACTTCTGACCCTCTGAACATTTGTCCAGGGCGTTGATGCCCAAATGCACCAGATTAATGCCAGATTCTCATAGTGCTGACATCTGAAGATGCGCTGCAAACACTGGATGACCCAGTCTGAAAGTCAGATGTTGCTAATCTCATGCTAAAGTTGATTATTCTCTTTAACATAGGTATGGCCAATTGCATGGACTACCCTCCCCACATTGCGGTGGCAACTCAAATATCACTATCATGTGAACTGTGATATGGCCGCAAGCAAAGTGAAATCCCCTTTTTGTTTTGGAGTTTTGTACTCCAGGATTATTTATCTATTGCTGCTTATTGTTGTTGTGAGTTGAATTATTGTACCTATTTAAACAAGAGCACTTGACTTCAACTTAGGGTCGCATTCCAATCAAGCCTGATCATAACTATTCACATGTAAATATTAAGCATATTGTTCTTTTATTCACTTTCATTATCAGTATACAGAACAAGCCATTTCAACCTAACACCCAGTCCATTGTATTGTATTTTTACTGGTCTCCCATCTCCTAGCCATACACCAATCAAACTTCCCTCTTTCTCAATGACATACACCACAGATATGCTACACTTAGATCAAGTACCAAGCAACCATACTGTTAACAAGGGCCAAAGATTGTCCAGTTTACACAAAAATGTATAATTTGAATGTTTTCCTTGTGGGCCTTTCTGTGTGGAGTTTGCATGTTTCCTCCCTGTGTCTGGATGGGTTTCCTCCGGGTACTCCGGTTTCCCCATCAACCAAAAACATGCAACACCCCTATGAACCTGTTGATCCCTGTGACCCTGACCCGTGGGACTACGGATGGAAATTAGCCGTATGGCTACAATCCGGCGTGTTTACATTCGTGCTTCTGTCATGTATGTTCATTAACATGCACTGTCCCAATCAAATAAACACATAAATAAATACATAATGATAAATGATGAACTATGATAAATGATAAATGTTTTATCCAATCAAATAGAGCCATCACTAGAATCCTGTCACATGCACTTAAAGATTTCATTTAAAAGACATCCAATCTTATCCCCATTTCCCCCACAGGATTTGTCTCACTGCATATCACCTTGTCCTTTAGCCTGGCTGAGTCCATTTCAAAAATTGCTGAGAGGAAATAACCTTTTATACAGAGAAGATAGCCAATTCTGTGGGGTTTTCCACTTTGCCACGGCCGCCTTTAGGGTCAGTCACGATAAATGCTTAACACTGCACATGATAGAGATGTCAGGCCTGTGATAACCAGTGTTGTCACCCAAATGACTTTGTAGATATCCATAAATGTACACCTTACACCCACATATATCAGCAGTGACCTTAGGGTGGGACATAGGTGGGTCGGAGCGCAGGGGGCAATGCATTTTCATTATAAGAGGCCTTGGGTTTGTCGCAGGTCATGGACAAGGCTGTCGCCAAGAGTAAAGCCCCCAAAGACTGGAGTGATATGAATGTGTGGGAGCAAATGGAAACTCAGCCAAGCAGGGCAAACAAATAACTTTCAACTAGTGAGTTTTACTAGCTTAAATGGCATATTTCTAATGGTTTTACAAGGGTGCCAGGTATGGTAAAGGTATGACGAGTTGTATCATTGAGTTTATGTGAAGACTTGTACACATTTTATTGATCTACAAGGGAAATTATTTGGACACAGCAGCTCACATATTGCAATATATTATAATAACAAAGAGAGAAAAATATATAAATGGTTTAATGGTTTAAATATTTTTCTAAAACGAATAAAAAGTAAAGTAAGTCACAAATAAATAATAAATAAATCCCAGATGAACAATTGCAAGCAGAATTGTTTCCAAACATGTTATGGAACATTTGTGTTATTATTGGCCTTTAAAGATGCTTTTGAGTAACTTTTGTTCGAACCAAAAGTATACCCTGCTCATACTGGAAACTAGTGTTACTGTTACTAGTGTTACTGTGTCATCTACAACCAGGATCTGAATGATGCTGGTTGTACACTGCCAATTGGGGGCATGCATGGTCCATCTGTATGGGGAAAAATAATGAGAAATATATATATTAGGGATCTGAAAAAAGCGCATTTCTCTGCCAAATCAATGAGCCAAGCAATAAACTTTGATAATCTGAGGTGAGATAAAGTTGTTTTTGTCTTTAAATGATGGGTGACCAATGAGCTGCTTCATTTCACATGCATGAGACACCTTGTAGGGAACAGGCTGATATCCATCTGTATGAAAAAAACACAGAGTTTCTGGATTTGCCAAGAAACAAATACGCACCATAGTTGTTGTAGTTGGTGTAACAGACAATCTGCAACCCATTTAAAGTATGTACCAGCCCACCTGGCAGTTTGTGCAAACCTAGGGTGATTTATGACCGGCTGCAAAGCATTTCTGAAACAAGGAGCTAAATTCGTATTCAGGTTTGCTTTTGATAACAATTAACAATGTTATAACATAAATTAAAGCTGGCCTTTCTTTTAAAATGTTCATCCAAGTTATGCCATGAAGTGTTCAGAAGTTCAGAAGAGATCATATGTGTTGTTCTAAAACTACACATCTTCACTGGTCAAATTAACACACTTGAAGTCACCCACCCAAAGATCATAATGAAAACTGTAAATTAATTGTAAATATTATTAAGATTATTTAACCTTTGTTCCCTGGTGCACTCTCCTTTCTGACAAAACATTCCAGTTATTTTTGTCTACTGTCAGTTGAAAAAAAACAATACAAAAAAAACCCTTTAGCCTTTAGATCCAGCAGAGTTAACCACAAGACAGCATAATTCCCACACTTTTTATAATTCTCTTGTGACAGTTAAAAAGGACTTGGGTGGGAGATGGACTGGTGAAATAGTGAGGCAAATTTGCTTGAGGGATGGGCAAGCAGCGATGATTATGTTAAATGATAGACAGCCGCAGGGGCAGGATGACAAACGGCACGTAATCCTCATCGTGGCCAAACTCGTACGGCCCTTTGATTGACGGATGGGCCAATTGGCATCTGACGAGTGAAGTCGAAGGGCTACAAGTCATCCCAGAGTCCGTGGTGTCATTACTCTATTTATTTATTTGTCAGATCTAAATCAAAGGGAGGAGGAGGAGGAGGAGGAGGAGGGAGAGGACGAGAGGGCTGGCTGCTGCTTCAGTTCTGATGCCCATGCAGAGATGGTGCGGTGCTTAAGAAGGAATGGGTAATTACAGACAGAGTATGAAAGCTGGGAAATGTCATGTCATCTAAGTACCATCGGTTATTCAGTGAAATATTGATTTGAATTTAGAGACACAGAAATGTGAAACTGTAGAAGAAGACAGGGAGAGGAACTGGATTAATTAAGTGATTTTTAAAAGCGGTTTTATTTTTACCAAAGAAAAATGGTTGCATATTAAATGTCGCCCCATACTGTGTCCTAGTATGCAATAGCGGCACAACTTGCTAGTTAGGGCTAAAAATTGATATAATTAACCCATTTTAAAACTGGAATTATTTAGATAAGATCTCATGAAACAAACCACAAGTATGATAGAAAAGGTTTCAAATGTAGTCATCTGGACAATGTTTTGAAATGAGTTGTTTGCCATTCAGAAGCCATTTTCAATCTGATTAATAATGAAGCACTCCTGGATGAAGGAGGGGTACATGAGGAGCAACAGTGAGATAAAAACCAAAACAAGAATGGCTTTATATGTCATAAACAGGACCACTTCGTGCCTCTTGGAGCAGGGAGTTGCTTGACGATAATTGTTGATCTGTGGGTTTCGAGCAAGGTCCACCGCCATTAGAAGTGTTTCCATAATAAAAACAAATCCAGTTTCTTTGCTCTAACTAAACTGGATCAGTATTTATTCATTCAATTTTCAGTTTGTTTTCAGTTTCAAATCATTGTTACACCCTCAGCAGGGTTTCCACACTTTGCTTGAAATGATTTTCCAAGATGTTTCAGGACGTTTTCAATTATGTATCACTGCACACTTATTTTTGACTGCATATTTTTCTCATTTGAATGGAACTGTGCTATTGTGGTTATAAAATAGCAAAAATCGAGATGCACAGCAATAATGAAAAGATTATGCCTATATCAAGTTTTTTTTTGTTTTTTTAAGCAGTCCTCTCTAAATACATTTTGTAAAAAAGAGGTGTAATTTTCTTTGTTTATTGGGTTTTAGTGGAGGTTTTTCAGGTTTTGTACAGAGATGGCAGTAATACAAAATATATTTCCAGGACATTTGGCCCTTTTTCAAATGTTTCTTGCATTTTCCATGTCTGGAGAACTGCAGTTATTTTTCAGGGTTTCATGTGGGAACCCTGCCCCAGGTTTAACTCCCACTAGTGGCAGGTCTAATTCAGTCAAAACAATAAATCAGGTCCTCTAGTGACCCTTGGGTTCTCTGTCCGGTCCCATGGAGCTCCAATTCCAACTGTGGCTATTCTTAAACATCAACCACTTTTATTGCAATCATTTGTTTGTTTGGTCTGTATTACTTGTACTACTTCCTTCATGTACCTCTCCATGTGTAGTCTGAAAGCGAGTGCTGACACCTTCACTATTTGTTCAGGACTCTGCTGTTTAGTTTAGCCAAATTGTCAAGTGTGAGTGTGGCTTGGAGGACACAGCTGCTGGTCTTTGGTTCTTCTCGTGTCGGTGGGTTCAGGCATAACCAAAGACCATGGTGTGAATTGTTTATTGGCTTAGACAGATTGTGTCATGTGCCTTAAAGTGGTGTCCAGTTGAGCTGCACATTTTAGCTCTTGGAAGTGCATATAATTTCTTGAGAACACATATTTAGTGATAATTTGCACATCTGGCTAGTGACGACATCAGAAACATCACATATAACAAGTCTAAGGAAATGTTTAATATTTCATTGATTTTAATCCAAAACTTAAAACACATTTCCAGATCCTGTTTAGGTGTTTGATGTTGAACAAACTGTTGGCTAATGCGAGCTGGCAGATGAGTGTGTTTTCATGTGTGAGAGACGTTTAAGAGCATAAATCATCTCATCTGTCGCAGTTCCAGCTAAATCAATTCTTTATGGCCAGATTGTGTTAAAACAAAGCTCAGATTAAATTCTAACCTGAGTAACATAGCTTCAGACAGATCAGAGCCTCCAGTTAGTAAAGCCTCCAGTATCACACACCCGGAGAAGGTTGATATCAGCTGCAAAGTATCAATACAATGATTCTTTCTGTCAGAGCTTATTATTCACTGCAATAAGTTATAAAGCACATTTCACAAGAGACCAGAGCAAGTATGCAAGTTTTGCCGTCATGGTCAAGCTAACAACTAGGATGTTAACAGTGCACTTCTCGATCCTAGGAGAATTAAGCATTTTGTAATAAGACTCAAAGAGCACACATCCCAATTAGAGCTCAAGAACTGCATATACAATACGTCTGTACTGGCATAAGACTAATTTTTCTCAACTACAGAGATACAAATCAGGTACCACCGCTTTAAATGACACATATTTATTTATTTATTCTCACATCTTATAAACTGACTGTGATTAGGCCTGTCACGGTAATTACTATATCGATTTATTGTTCAAGAAATCGTTGGAACATTTATCAGAATATTTACCATTTGTACTTTTTCTTTGTACTCATGGAAACTTTTGGGTTTTTCCTCTACGATGACATTTGACCTGTAGAGGTTTGAATACATAACATCTATAACTCATTATATATTCTATCAAACTACTACTATAACTACTGAGAGTATCTTTCTGCTATTTGTTGATTGCAGCTCATGTTTTTTACCAATACTGTTCACAGATAATCCTGCTTTGGGGTTAATTTTTCACTGGAATAAATTAATTTCAATATTATCATTTATCATTTTCATTTTCTTCAGCAATATGTCGCACATCACATTTTATTATCATGACGTGAGGAAGTCCATAATGGGAGGGCCTGTAAAAAGTTAAGTAGATTTTCACAGTTGCACTATGGCCAGAGTAAAAGTATTTTAAACTACTGCTTCCTCACCTCCACACCTCCTCCACTCCTCACAGCTCCTGCACTGTGTATGCAGCTGTGGTCACTGCAGCGCAAACAAAACACAGTGTTCCTCCCAGGCCATTAATCAGAACAATTCCCCCACTGCTGCCATACATCACCAGCACTTTTGCTTTTTCTGCTGTAGTTAAAAATTAAAGTATTTGTCACTGTATAATATAGGTCTACATAAAGCATTACATGTGCTCTAAGTAACGGTGTACGCACAGAAGGGTTGACAAAAAAATATCAAAAAGCTGATATTAGTTGACACTGAAACAAATATCTAAACTAGACAGATACTAGGTAGTAAACATTTGTAATTATCACATTAACAGAAATAAAAATGGCATTCTTTGGCGTATTTAGTATTCAGACTAGAACAGAAAAAAAAATGACTAACTAACAGGAGTGACTAATTGAATACTTCATATAAAAGGGAAACTAATTATTCAAATGACACCTCAAGAAAGGTTTAGATTAATTTAAAACCTTGTTTGTTTGAAGAGTCTGTCATTATATAAATATTCTCATGCCATGACCTCTCAAAGTTGTGAAAAGTGTTTGTAATCGCTGTAAGTAATTAGGTGAGAAATAACTTTGAATTTCTATAAACACTTTAAAGGGTTCATATTACACTAAACTGCTGATCTTTGTTATAATGTTGTTTCCTCATCACAGGTCAGGTCTTGAGGGGGCACTAGCCTCCCCAAGAATGGCCAGTGCACCATCCTATACCCCCCAAAGATTGTTGCCCCATTTTCATAGAACATTAAATCTCGACTAAAAATGTTCGAATGGCAGCCTCAGAGTGTTCAAATGAGACTACAATAAAACTATAATTCCATATCCGTTTTATAAATCACCCTCATAGGTCCTCCAACCAAAAATGTCTCTGCTGAAAACATTCTGTTCCTCTTCATGATGTAATTAAGTGGTAATGCAGGAAATACTTCACAGTGTTTTTAAACTCCATACACCTTCACTAGAATCAGTTCAGTTGAGGTTAAAAATAGTTATTAACCTTAAAACTACCACTAAATGACATTACAAGATGCAACAGAAAATTTTGACCTCTGGGGTTGCAAACAGCCTAATAATCCAGGATAATTCAAACATTTGTGTGTGTGAATAAAACAAAACACAACTCCAGGTATGTTTTTGAGGAGGTAACAGCATTATAACATGGCTAAAAGCTCACTGGTACCCACAGTTGAACACATCCTCACCTCGTGCACACCTGAGCAGGGGTCGGCCCAGGTCGATCACTCACTCAAACCGCTGAACTTTCCTTCTGCGTGACTGCCTGACTGCCATTTGATTCTGAGCACGGACCTGTGAAGGTAAGGCAACAAAAGAACAGTGGATTGACACATTTCGAGTCTGTAGAAAAACCACAGAAAATTGTGAAAGGCTTTTAAAAACTTCTCATTCTGTTGAATAAGCAGGATACTAAATATGTTTAATCATTTAAAATAAACTCAGGTTGGGGTTGGTAAACCATTGAGCCACTATGGACCCCTACAGCAACTTTACATATAAGTAAACTCATTTCAGATTAAACAAGATTTGATTGTATAAATGTAAGATTGATAAATGTAAGATTTTATCATGCTTTTATTGTGCAATTGCTATTACTTTAGAAATTCTATAAAAGCACAAATTAATTATAAGATATAAATCTAATTAAAACTAATTTCAAGGTTAAAAAAAATATAGGATAGTATAGTATAGTATAGTACCTTTGGCGTTCAGCTCCAATCAAATGAAGCTCTCAAGGTTAACAGTTACAGGAGCTTCTTATTAGGAATAGAAATGTATTCATAAACAAAATAGCAAAATAAAAACACAAGAATCATGTAAAGCAGGTTAATAT
Organism: Scartelaos histophorus; assembly: GCA_000787155.1. Taxonomy (NCBI): domain Eukaryota; kingdom Metazoa; phylum Chordata; class Actinopteri; order Gobiiformes; family Gobiidae; genus Scartelaos; species Scartelaos histophorus. The sequence goes on along the minus strand of KN507815.1, from coordinate 11,790 downwards.
GAACTTTTTAAAACAAAAATAACAGGGCTCACCGCAGCAATTACAGAGAGAGTGGTGACAGTGTTTCAATGTAAAGTCAAGTGGAGTCGATGGACCCAAAAGCGCCCCCATGATCACTTCCTATTCTGAATGTAGCAGTTATTGGTCAATTATGTACATTTATGTATACAGTCTATGCTTATTCTGAAAGATGGAAAGATTAACATTGTAAATAAATAATGTAGAGAGAGGAAAACATTTTATGCACTGTACATGATTTTTTTCTGTTTTAAAAGGTTGAAAAACAGAAGTACTTCATTTTAAACGCTTTGCAATGGTCCAACCTTATTCCTGACTGCCAGTTGATTCTGCGCACGGACTAAACAGACTGTGAAGGTAAGGCAACAAAAGAACAATGGATTGACACATTTCGAGTCCGTAGAAAACCCCTGTTATGTAACCGGGCAGCTGGCTAGTCCATCCAACGCGCTCAATTATAGAGACATTTTACGTTCAAATGGGCACA
>JACN01045805.1:0-13977 GCA_000787155.1 Scartelaos histophorus | reverse complement strand
TAATAATAATAATAATAATAACATTATCACTATGGTTTAAAAATGAGTATTGAGTATGAACCCTTCCCTTACTAAAAATTTAAATATTATTATCATGACAACACTGTATATAATAATAATAATAATAATAATGATAATGATAATAATGCTAATACTACTACTACTACTACTACTACTACTACTACTACTACTAATTAATGTAATGTAGTGAGTAACTAATGAATGTAGTGATCATAATTTGCAAGGAGCTGTACATATTCAGTTTCTCTTTTTATGAATGGGGAGGTGTGCACTTGGCAGAGGACACTTGGAGGAATGGGGTGCGACACTGCCCCCTATGGAGACAAGAGCACCCTGCATATCAAACCAAACCGCACTATTAGTCACCAGCAGAACTAACACAATCCACTCATACGCAGGCTTTACGTAACAGGCCATTATACAGAAACGTGCTAACCTCAAAGCAGCAGAGCGCCCTGTTACTGATTGAGCTGCTCGTCCTACTGGATACAGCTGATTAGATACTTCCCTTCTCCCGAGCCGCATCCCCCCCTCGCTGACCCCTCCTCAGACGGACTCTCTCCTGGCCTTTGTGACTACAGCACTTCAATCAGAGCTCAGAGCGGCGCAGGTAATGGCTTCCATCACCGGGGGAAATTGGACCTAACTCTGGGCTGTTTGACTGGGTAACAGGTGGGAGAGAGCAGAGAGAGGACGGACTTAGACAACTTATACACACTGGAAAGATTCAGTTATTTGATTTTTAAATGCACAGAATGAAAGAAAGTGTTTCATATACTATTAAAACAGCATTGTTGCATATCTCTTTTTCCAGTCAAATGAAGTGAAAGTTATGAACACAGTATAGCTACAATTTAAAGATGCACTATGCAACTAGGGTGCACTACTTGATTGTCTTGATGTCACTGCTTTGCGTGGTAGGTTCTAAAATATGCTATTCAATGTATCCGTCTTCCTGCATTTACTTGATAACAGATGTTTTTAGAACTAAACTCATAACTTCAATCCAGTCCACTTTATTTCTATAGCACATTTCATAAACAACAGTTTCCAAAGTGCTGCACAAATACATACAAAAGCAACAATAATAATATAATAATAAAATAAATTAAACACAGATTAAAACATATTAGTCCTAAAACAATAAACCAGTAAAATCAAATAAGAGCAAAAGCCATAAGATAGCAATAAATAAATAAAAACCCATAAAATACATTAAAAAAATAAATAAATAAAAAACACAGAGGACCACACAACTCATGCGGTGTTAAAAGCCAGAGAATAAAAGTGAGTCTTAAGACGAGACTTAAAACACTCGACTGTGGGGGCTGTTCGGACATGGAGGGGGAGAACGTTCCAGAGCTTAGGGCCGACCACAGAGAAGGCCCTGTCCCCCCTGGATTTAAGTCTCGTTTTAGGCACCACAAGCTGGAGCTGGACCTCAGACCTCAAAGCTCGTGGGGGGGTGTAAATTTGGAGGAGGTCTGAGATGTACCGTGGGGCCAGTCCATTCAAAGCTTTAAAAACAAACAATAAAATCTTAAAATCAATTCTAAAATTAACAGGAAGCCAGTGCAAAGACGCAAGGATTGGGCTTAGTGCTGTGAAATGAAAGTTATAAACACAGTATAGCTAAAATTTAAAGATGCACTATGGAACTTTTCTGGTGGAGGGTGCACTACTTGTTAGTCTTGATGTCACTGCTTCGCGTGGTAGGTTCCAAAATATGCTATTCAATTCAATTCCTGCATTTACTTGATAACAGATGTTTTCAGAACTAAAAACGTAACTTGCATTGTTACTGTGAGCATGGTAGCCTCTCCACAGAGCTGACTTATAACATTATTTAGATGAATCTGCTTGAAGACTGATAAGTTTAATGCCATACTCTGGAACATTCAAGTCTATGGAGACAAGCAGGATCAGAATCAATCAGAAAAGTTACACATCTTTGCAAGAAATCATAATTATATGTACATATATATTTGCCATGCAGTGAGGAGTATCATTATTATAAGTACACATATATTTGCATTGCAGTGAGGAGTATTGCAGCTGCTCGTCCTGGATGGCAGTGTTGAGCCGTGGTCATTTCTGAGCCAGCGCAGTGATAGAAAGAATATTGATTTGAAATATCTCAGCGGACAAAAAAAGAGTGCATAAAGCCGTGTTCTGCTCAAACTTTTGCTTTTCTCATTTTCCTCAGCTAAAGCCTGCACACGTCTCGAGGTGCATCTCCATAAAATATTCCACTTGCATTATGCTGCATGTGTGGAATTCAGGTAAATCAATAAATCCTGCTCCGGACTCAGTGGGAGAGGACTTTTAGATTTTTTTACCTTGCTGTCTGGGGTTTCTGGGCTGATTCAAGAGGAAGAGCCGTCCACAGGGGGCTGATGTGTTCATGACCCGTGGGAATAATCTGTTCTGAGCGCTGGGCTGGAAATACTAAACATGTCTGTGCTGTTATTTGCCGGGTTTTCTATAGACAGCCTGGTTAGAGGGAGATAATGGAAAAGGGGCTATCGATCTGAGGGGCGTTTAGGTACAAAAATAGGCCATGCACTGTCAGTCACACAGGGAGTTAAGTTTAAGTTGAACTGTTACGGCCCAGCTCAGCTAGGGTGAGGGAAGTAACAAAAAACACCAAGGTGGAAAATGGAATAAATAAGTAAGGTTTAATTAACAGGTGTGTAAAAGGTTTAACTTAACAAAACATGATAAAATATGTACATAACTAAACCAAGTAAAAAAACAACACAACAGGTTTAACATAAAACAAGTTTTGTGCTAAAACGGGTCACGTGGGTTCCCAAAACGAGTGATTAACACAAAAATAGGGACACAAAAATACTAAACTAAACCACGAATGTCCCAAAGTAAACCACAAACCCACAAACAGAATCGAGTGACCAAATCAAAAGGCACAAAACAGAACGAACTAAACCAAAACTGAGTGTCTCAACACACAAAAGTCACGCACTAGTACAAACCCAAAGTGACTGACACAAATGAGACACATTGGCAGACTGGCCACAAAGGCCACAGCCCTGAACAGGTGCTGTGATCTTCTTAAATAGGGGGAGGAGTCTGGAGGCGGGGCCAGGTGAAGAGACGCTCCACCAATCAGGGACCAGGGCTCAGGCAGCAGGAACAAAATAGCAGCAAAACACACAAAAATACAACCTGAAGGCCTGGGGCTGTAACATGAACATAAATACATTTTTATAGCTGAGAGTGTATCTGTTCCAAAGATAACAGTACTATTAAACAGATGCTTGACATTCTGACACTTAATGCACAATGCTCAACAACATGACATAAACGTATTATATAAAGACAAAATTATGCCAAAACAAATGCTGGAGCAAAAAAGTGAGGCTGTGACACATTTAAAGAGCCATATTACCCCATTTTGTGATCTGTTATAATGTTGTTTGCTTGTCAAAAACACTGGAGTTGTGTTTTGTTTCATTCACACATTAACAGATAAACCCTGCATATTTAGGCTGACTTCTTCTCTCACACAAAAAACACTCTGTTCCACCTTGTGATGTCATGCGATAATACAGGAAGTGCTCCACAAACAAAACACATGCATGTTTTTGATGAGGTGATTCTAACATGGCTTTTTACAAAACAGAAGATCTTTTAAGTGACATTGTAATTCTGAAAAGTTAAGGATGGATGTTTTTCTGTGCAATAAAACACATAAACCCATACATTATTTTAGCTTTACAAAGTGGTGTCTTTGCCAAGTACTAAATGAATAACCTGATTTGGTCTGCATGTTTTTGAATATATGGGTGAAAGAAAAAATCGGACGCTAATGAACCCTGACCGCTCGTGCATTACTTCTTCCACTGCTGGCGGAAAGTACATTTAAAAAATAAGTTATGAAAGTCAGTTAATACATATGATAAAGGAGTCGATATAAATGCTTCTTTTATTCATATTAATACACTAGACTAAGTGCGTTTGGGTCTACAACACAACATCTATTTGTCCTCACTCCTGCAGGGTAATACGTGTTAAAATACCACACCATATAAGATTTTTAAAGAGAGAAACAAGTTCCTGAGATGAACCGTGTCACAAACAGGATTGAGCTAAGCATCCGAGCTCCGGTGACCACAGGGAGATGTTTATAATGACCGTAAACCAGCGACGCTCGTGAACGCCTTCATCTAAAGACACGGAAACGCAGAAGTGAGTGTGTGTGTGTGTGTGTGTCGCGCACTGTGCTTCCAGATGTTCAGTGGGAGACAGCGGAGCAAAAGACAAATATTAGTGCAAAGGAAAGCTCCACAGCAGGATCCTCACTCAAAACATCAACACTGAGACAACATCTGCACCGAGAGATACACAAGACCTCAGCATCTTCAGCTCAGATATGTGGTTTATATGAGGAGGATGGAACTGCTGAGTCTGTGTTTTAGAGCCGGATTATGGAGAATTCAAAACACGCACAAGTACATCACATCCTGATCTCAATATTTGTTTAGGGAGAATGACTGAGAAATATCTATATTTTTTTTTAAAGTGCACTGAAGGGCCCAACTATTGCTTTTGTCTATGGAGATGTTATTGCTTTGTCTGGAATGTTTCACAGTATGGCATTAACCCTTTCTTTTTTACGTGGAGACCAAACCAGACGGGTTACAGGTCAGATCTGTGGAGAGGCGATCCCGCTCACAGTCTAAATGCCTGTTTTTCTTGGTATTTTTGAGCTATAAAACCCTCCACCGTATAAGTTACACAATGCAACTTTACAGAGGAACATTTGCAAAATCAACTGATGAGCTTTTTATGTTAATCACTTTTTCTTTTACTTTTTTCAGTTGATTTATGCAGGAATTTTGTACTGTCCTTTGTCTGGAGCTGCTCAGAAAATTTCCCTACTCACTTCCACAATAATTTGGATTCATTCAAATGATTTAGACTCCAGGTATAGGGTTCAAAAAGTTGTGTGTGAATGAAACAAAACACAACTCCGGGTATGTTTTTTTAACAAGAAGTAATTTGTCCCAGCTCCCATTTGTATTAATACGCTGTTTAAAATCAATTTTGCACTTTACCAAGAACAAAATGTTACAGTTTATTAAATGTACTAGGAAAAGGCACACTATGTCTGCTTTAAATGTGATTATAGACCAAATAAATGTGTGTTATGGTCCACTGAGCTTCTAATACTTAGTTTCATAACCATAACTATCTTTAGTGCATCACACAAAAACAGCTTGAGAATGTAGGAAGTATTTTGACATTGTCTTCTGTGATTATTAGCAGCCATAAAACCCAAAGTCACTCTGTAATGTGCAGACCTCATGTCAACAAAGCCGGACATTGAGAATCACTGGCCACTTTTTCCACCAAACATAAATTATACGGCTCGTTCATGGCTCTATCATTTGTGGTATCTGTCTACAAGGTCGGCCGCCTCAGCAAAAACAGCTTTATTTTTATGGAAAGGCTTTTAAGGACAACTCCCCTGGTTGTATTTAGGTTCAAAGTGGAATTACAGAAGGTTTCTGTTTCACTCATACCAAAGCAGAGCAAAAAGGACAGAATAATAACGCTCTAGTGTCACTTATCATTTTAATTGTTTATTAGTATTAGTATAGTATTAGTATATGCTATGAATTCAACAAGAACTGACTAGAGTGAAAGTAGTAAAAGCTTTACAGTTATTAACTGCATCAAACTATTCCAAGGTCATATTTATTATGCAAAATGGACTTTTTTTTTAGCTTTTTCCTTTTTTTTTTTTTTTTGTTGCCTCAGAAATCAAAAATATACTTACTTATACTTATACAGTTGTGTTTTCACTCACACATGTATGAGCACCCCTGAATTATTAGGCTGTCAACATTTCTAAAGCTTAAAATGCTCTGTTCCACCTTGTGATGTCATGAGGTGATCATTTTCAAGTTAATGGCGACTTTTTACCTTCAGTAGTGAAAGTGTGTGGAGTTTAGAGACAGCGTCCTGTATCACAACATGACAGCACAAGGGGGAACAGAGTGTTTTCAGTTTGAGAGAAGAAGTCTAAAGAGTTTGTGTATTAAACATGTGTGAATGAAACAAAACACAACTCCAGGTATGTTTTTGATGAGGAAAAAGTATCTCTGGGTCTGTCTGCGTGTCGCGCAAAAATGTTTTTCTGCCGTCGACAATGTGTCCTTCAGACTGTATTCAGCCTCAGGTAAAAGGCCACCACGTACAGCACCAGCGAATGAGCAACAGAAATAAATTTGACGATGAGCTGATGGACTCTCACACGGTTCACGGTGCGTGTTTTGGGTGAGTGATGGACGGTGTATGTGAACAAGGCCAAAATCCAAAAAGTAAAGTAAACAGAAGTCCATCCAGTGAGAGAGGATTAACACAGGTGGAAATGACTCATCTTGACTCCTCAGTGGATATAGACACATTTAAAATCATACTATGAATTATTTAAAGCAAATCAATAACATCTCCTTGCAGACATTTTATTCTTGGTGATACAGATACAAATACGCCTTACTCAGGTTGCCAAATCCTATAAACCACTTTGCAAAAAAAATACCCAAAAGGAGGCTCAGTTTAGATTTTCTCTGTGTTTCTGCGCCAGTAAATGTTAAAGCTATTACCTTTAAGTTTTACAATATAGCCCCAGCCTCTTGGGTCCATTCAAACCACGAGTAGCCTCACTGTGTTAAGTGACATCAAATAGAATTAGCAAATAAAATGGACAGGTTGTAGCCGCCTAATTTAGCATGTCAGGGCAAATGTAATTACCTCATGAGGTGCAGATGGCGGCGTGTCCATTACTGAAGCCGCACTGGTCCGGGCCCGGAGCTGTTATCTTTGAAACCCTAATCTCCGGGTCTCGTGGCGGTGGCAGTTTGCTGACGATGTTAAAACATATGGATGGATATGAGTGGATATCGCCTATAGAGTGAGTGAGGTAATGGGAACGCTATAAAGGCTCCGTAAAGCACATGAAATTATGGCATTTTTAGTAAACGAGATGTCAGCAGTTAGAAGGAGGTTGGGATGGGACTACTTTATTGGAAGATTGCAGTTTTTATATGGAAAAACACAGATGCCCAGTGTCTTATTTTATGTTTTAATACCAAAATGCATAGTCTAATTGAACATTTTGATTGCAGTATGAAGAAACAAATGTTATTTTTATTGTTTTTTCGGCCAAACTCCTTCACGCAACCTCCTTCCTTTATGCTGCCACATCATTTCTCCATCACCTTCACAACAGCTGCTATAATATTATCACTCTCAATACTTGTACTTTAATGAGGTATCAGAGTAGCACAAAAGTACACAGTTATGTCGGTGTAGCGTATCATTCTGTCCGCTCCGAGCTTCAGCGTCCGTCCATAGCCAAGCCTCGCCTCTTGTCCGTCTCCCTACACAAATATTTAGTTTCCCTTGATACCGCTATTAAGACTGTTTTGAGAGTTTCCCCGGCGTTTTCACCTTTGAGGAAGGATGTATAAAGTATTTCTCGGTGTAAAAAATCCAGGAAGCGAGAGCCGGAGAGCGAGAGAGAGATTGAGTGTCCGTGCACACCTTATGTAAATATTTTAGACATGTGCACAATCTGGATAACCTTCTCTGTCGCACGGAGATGGACGTCTTCCTGTGATAAGTTGCCATTTCGATAAAAACCTGTTGTAGTTTTTATGCTGTGTTTGAATGCTCAGCTCGGTGTGACGTCAAACTGGACAATTTTATAAACATTTGGAGGAAATGCACAAAAACGACTTATTTTGATATTTTTATATACTGATGTGTGTAACTTTTCCAGATGGAGGCTCCACTATAGAGATTTTGTTTATTTGTCCAAAATGTCTCATTGTGTGTAATTAAAAATGTACATCTCATGTGTTCAATTAGAGGTGTTTTACTGTGCGCAGGCTTAGGGAATGGATTTATGTATTAATAGTGAAATAAAAAGACCAGGATCACATAGAGTGGGTTAATTAGAACATGATGAGACTCAAAGTAGCTGTTACTGGGCGAAGGACACATTTTTTTCAATACAAAGTGAATTAAAGCAGGAAAACTGCCCCCATGTTCACTTCCTATTTGGGATGCAGTAGCAGGTGAGTTACTATGTCCATTTATATGCAGTATAACCAATTACATGACCCGGTGGCTTGTCTCCACAGAGATATATATAAGTTTGATTTCCTGCTGTTAGGTTTACTGGTTGTTAATAGGTTTCCCATTTTATTGGACAATTTGGATCAGTACGTCACTCGCAGGGACGTCTCTAAGACTGATTTCAAGCTTGGATTGGGATAGTGATTAATATTTTTGTGTGGTATTTCTCACTTCTACCCGTTAAGGTGGAGAAATCTTGTCTTTACATCCACAAAAACCATAGACCGTATATACATGAATGGACATAGCTAACGCATTTGTAACTTTTTTGGGTTGAGGGTCCGTCACCTGCTTGTTTCTATGGATACGTCATTGCTCTGCCTGGAATGTTCCACAATGTGACATTTAACAGCTCCACCTTACATTTATTCAATTACAGGTTATTATAGCTCAAAAATACCCAGACAAACAGGTATTCTGACTGTGAGCGGGGTCGCCTCTCCACGGATCTGACCTGCTACTTGATCTGGTTTGGTCTCCATGAAGAAAGAAAGGTTTAATGCCATACTGTGAAACATTCCAGACAGAGCAATAACATCTCCATGGGGAAAACTATTTGGTATTTAATTAATTCATTCATTAATACTTAAAAATCTGTTGAAAGAAATTTGACCCCTTTAATGTGAATTCATAGTACGAGAGTCCAATCTGACGCATTTATGGCCACACCAGCTCGTCAAAGCCTGATCCCTTCAGATCTCTGAAGGTTTAAGGTCACCTAAACATTGTAAAATACAAGAAGAAAGACAAGAGATTAATCAGTTTTACTCGTGAGGAGAACGAACAGAGAGCGTCACTTCAGGTACAACTTCTAGCCGTCCTCAAGCCCAATGCCACCTCCTCACTTTTATTCAGAAAGGTCCCTACAATGGATGTTATCACCCTCAAAATTAGTGATAACATCATATATGATTATACATGATACAGTTTTATATGATTAATGTAGTGATGACATGATATATGATTATACATGGCACAGTTTTGTATGATTAATGTCTGGCTGCTGTCTTTGTACATCATCTGCTCTCAGGCTGCCGTTTCTCTCTGGTCTGAGAGAAGACGCCACATTCTTTATTTTTGTTCCCAAAACAAGTGCAGGAACAAGTGACGAAACCAGTGAAGAACAAACTGTGCACAGTTCAATTACAAATAAGTTATTAGGACACAGACATTTCTAACATATGATTATAGTATAGAAGGGATAAAATACACAATTATTCTAACACCTGCTGTATAACATCAAGAGCAAAGCAATCACATCTCCATGGAGACAAGCAGATGATGGACAAACCATTAGAAAAGTTACATAATGCATCTTTTAAGGGAGAGTTTATATTTAAAGATTTTCAGACGCTTTGTGGATTGGACAGAACCATTACGGGGGCTCCAGATCTGAATTAAAGCTGTTAAATTATACTTGTATATTGGCAGAGAAAGCTCATTTTATTTCACATTTCATACTATTTCAACAAGGTAAAAAGTTTCCTATAGACGGGGTAGACTTGTCACAAAGTTTTCTCCACTGCGTATGAATGAAACTTGGGCCCCCAGTTTGAAGTCGGTGAAGTCTCGTCTCGCACGTGTCTGCCTCCTACACCGCTGCTTACGTAAGCGGCGTTGCAAATGAATTTTTAAGGATTGTTTTTTCGCCCATCATCTTTTTTTCCGAGGCTTGGCTGTCTCCCATGACGATACGTGAGTTGCGCTGTTACATCATCTGGATCAGGGCCACAGCTGAGATAAAAGGGTCCAGTGAAGCAGCAGCTCTCTCCATGTGATATGCATTAGCCGCTAACTGGGCTAGCTGCTCATTAATATCAATGTTCTCGGAGATGTGCTTCCTATAATAACACTAAGATGAGTAAATCCTCTGCTTATTTACCAGCACTGGATCTGCGCTCTCATCTTCACTAAGTACTAAGCCTGAAGATGGGCTTCTCTGATAAACGTGTCTCAGGAAATAAGCGGCTGCTGAGTTGGTGCATCTGCAGAGGGAATAGTTTTAGCAGTGTAAAAAAATACATGAAGGAGAAATTTTTTTAATTAGAAAAGTCGACTTGGGACAGATTTAAAATGCCTTTTCTGAATTAAAAAGTAACTATTGTATATGAACAACAGTCCTGCTTCCTGAAATCTTACATAAAGTGATGGAAAAAATTGTTCAAAAAATATATTTTAGACTCAAGGCCATATGGGTTTGTGCAGGTTTTGGCCGCCCTCTGGTTAATGGGCGGATGCTAAACTTACTGCACCACTGCCGCTACTTTGAAGAGAAACATACAAGTTTAAAGAGTTACTTAAAAGTTACTCAGGTTTTCTAAATGGACATCTTATACGATGATGCCAGTCTAAAAGAACACGTAATTACTCTCTGATGTGTAGGCTGCAATTTTCCTCTAAACTTCACAGTTTGAACTCTGAGAAAACCTGAGATTTCTCCTGTTTTCACCATTTTTGCAGGCGCCATGGCAACAGTGAGATTTAATGCAAATGGTCAGATTTCATTTTAAATCTCAAAATTATTCAAGCACCGCGCATCAACACTGAGGAATTCAATTTTCTTTTTAGTGGCTTGAGCTTTTCTTGAAAATCGTCCTTCCAATTATGTATTTTAAAACTTTTGATCACAGTCTTGATTGCAGAAGTATTCAAAGTTGGGACGGTTAATTTCAAGCTTGATTTGTCACTTGCCCATGCGTTAATTGTCACATATCTCATTACATTTGATTTGCATTAAAATCTAAAAGTCCAAATCATTTTTCTGCCCTAAACTGCATGTTTGGGAACCATCAGTGAGCTCTTGTATTGAGTTATAGTCTGTTCAATGCAAAGGCTTTTAGCAAGAACAAATGTGAGCCTAGAGATGTAATCCTGCTGCAAACCGAGGAGCTGACTCCAAATATTCAATATATTAAGCAGAGCTGGACTGTCAGATCTCCTGAAGGCCCTGGTCTTTGTGTGTTTTGTGTGTGTTTTGTGTGTGTTTTGTGTGTGTGTGTGTGTGTGTTTTGTGTGTGTGCGTGTTTTGTGTGTGTGTTTGTGTGTTTTGTGTGTGTTCGCGTGTATTGTCTGTGTCCGTTCGTGTGTTTTGTGTGTATGTGTTTGTGTGTTTTGTGTGTGTGTGTCATGTGTATGCTTTGTGTGTGTGTGTGTGTGCTGGCATGCGTGTGGTCATGTGTGTGTGTTCATGTGTTCGTGTGTTTTGTGTGTGTGCATGTGTGTCGTGTGTATGTTTTGTGTGTGTGTGTTCGTGTGCATTTGTGTGTGTTTGCATGTGTGTGTGTGTTTTGTGTGTGTGTGTGCATGCGTTTGTGTGTGTGTTCGTGTGTGTGTTTTGTATGTGTGTGTGTGTGTGTTCGTGCGTGTGTGCTGTATGGTGTGTGTTGTGTGAGGTGTGTGTATTGTGTGTGTGTTGTGTGTGTGTGTTGTGTGTGTTGTGTGTGTATGTATTGTGTATGTACTGTGTGTGTATGTGTGTTTTGTGTGTGTGTGTGTGTGTGTTGTTTTGTTTGTGTGTGTGTGTGTGTGTGTGTGTGTGTGTGTGTGTGTGTGTGTGTTTGGGAAAGGTCACAGGTCACTGTGTAAGTGGAGGATGCAGGTGAAGTAAATACTGTTGGTAATTCTACAGCTCTTTTCATCTCATTACACAGTATTTGCTTTCATCATTCATTTCATCATGTTTCTTCATCCAAATTCCCGGACAAGACGTGTGCGGCTTTCCTGAACTTTAAATGTAATTTCCCCAGTGTGGGACAAAGGTTTATTTTATTTTCAAAACAGAATATTGAGCAAAAAGAACAAAATAAAACACATGCTTCTGGGGACATTGAACTGCCTTATGTTCATTACCTGGAGATCAATCATAACTGTGACCAGAACAGGAAGGACAAAGGCGTCTGTTTTTCCGGGTCCCAGTGTTTTAGGGGCCAGAATTGTACCCACTTTCTATTAATTTATATTAGAGTAGTTCGACAGTGACCAGATTTCAGTCCCCACAATGTAATTTGCACAGTCCAAAAAACAAAACCATATTATTAGCTCTTTGCTGAATTCATATGATACACTTGTTTTCATTAATTGGCCATTCTGCTTAAACTACAAAATGAGCTAAAAAAAAACCCACCAGAAATGACCAGATTGCAGTAGTATAACAGGCGGTTAACTCTCCAAATACTCCAATAAAAAAGTTTCTATATAATTGGCAAAACGAGCCCTGTAAGTGTTACTGGGTGAAATGGTATCGAGAATAATTATGACCACAGGCTGTGAGCGATCCAACAAGTAAATGGAAAAATAAATGGATGCCATCTCTGAATAATAATCCCTCATTAAAAAACTATTGTTTCCTGTGCAAATATGTGCACTCACAAGTAGTTTTCATGCTCCCATTTTGTTTCTATTTAATATAAAATTGAAACCAAAACATAAAATTCTCACCAAATAGCTGGACTAAAAATGGAAACAAATTAAGTTTTAAGGGAGTTTTTTTTTCCTTAGCTTTCCACCATGTTATAATAGTATCAAAAACACGCCTGAAGAGGTTTTAGATGTTGTTCATACACATTTCAGTAATTTAGCGATCTCTCCTGGGCCATATTCATACGCCAACTTCACAAACCTAATGTCATGTGCAGTAGTTTCATTAAAAAAGTGCTCTGAAGGCGGAGTGACATAACACGGGGAGCAAAGAGAAGAGATGGAGCATCAAAAATGAAAATGGAACTAATAATTCTATGTTAATATGTAGTTTTTGGCAAATATAGCATTTTCAAAACCACAAAAGGTCCCATGGTGATCTAAATATGTTATGTGTTCACAGTTAATACCCCATAGAAGTAATATAGTATAGAATAATAGAATAATATAATATAGAACAGATACTGTAGGTCTTTCAGTTTCACATTTGTATCTTTCCTTCTGTGCAAGTTGGAATGTTGAACTTCAGCCTTTGAGAGAAAAATAATCCATTCTGTGTCCTGATTCCCTTCCTGATCCAAACAATCTCTTTCAAGTTTCTCCATGATGGATCTGCATTTTGAGCTGCTGGTTTTTTACATTATTTATAAACCGCTACGTTTGAAGGCGTTTATAACACCACTTGAATCAATCCCTCCCTCTGTAATAATTGCATTTTATATTACATGAATAAACTCGATATAGTGTGTGCACATGGCCAGAACACAAGCAGCCGTGCGTGTTGTGTAAGATTTGTGCATAAATTATTAAACGCTATTACTCACATGATTACGTAAGCAGCGGCACCAGGATCAGAAGTGCTATATACAGATAGCCCTGAGGAAAAAGCATGATGAATATTTGACATGTGTTTAGACCTTTACACAGTGCTGCCTCAGCTTTAGCTACAATATTAATCATAGGTTGGAGTGGACTGGGCCCACGCATCAGCACGGGATGATATCCACGGTTATCACGATGCTGTCATTCAAAATAAAACGTGTATGAGCTCCAAAAAACTGCAGATTTTGTTTGATTTTTGTTTTGAGGTTTTTTGCACACATTTTGAGCGGTTGCAACTTTTATTAGATGTGCAATTCTCTATCCACCAGCACAATTATCATGGCCCATATAATTGTGACTAACAATAATCACAATCATGATAATTATCAAACAGTTTAAAAATGTAATGGACATGAACATTTTTAATTCTAATATTTATTATGATTATGTTTCATATTTAAAGATGCACCATGTAACTTTTTGGTTGGGGGTCTGTCACCTCCTTTCTATTTCCATTTCCATGTCATTGTTTTGCCTAAAATGTTCCAC
>JACN01064950.1:0-10353 GCA_000787155.1 Scartelaos histophorus | reverse complement strand
ATTATTATTATTATTATTATGTAATATTTTGAATTGTTAATTGCACTGGCAAAAGGGAAATATTTTTTTCCTAAGTTATGCCACACAACTGTCACTTGATTTTGACACAATCAGGTTAAGGTTAGGATTAGATTTAGGAACAGTTCATTTGTTTAAGGTTTGGCCTGGTTGGTCTTTGCATTGTGTTGGGGAAAAATGTGCAAGTTTTCATCACTCTAACATGGATCAGGGTGTAAAATGGCAGAGTGGTTAGCATTCTTACAAAGCTGACACACAATCTCTCTCTATTTTTGCTATAATTGTCCATTGTGTTACATTATAGTTTTAAATTCACATTAACATGCCAAGTTTGCAAAACATTTTGATATTATTATTCAAGCAATTAGTTGTAACATTTCCTCTTTAAATCCATATTCAACGTAGCGTATCAGTTACGCTGTAGTCACTTCCATGCTTTTGGCAGGCTCATGGTTTCACTTTCCCCGTTTAGCAGAGGAAGGAGGAAACTGTGAGCGTGAGGGAGTGAATTTCCTGGCCTTTCGACGCTCGAGCTGTTCTCTTATCGCACGGCACGAGCCAGGAAAGACATCACACTTATTAGACTCCCACTCCCAAAGCTGCACTGCCAATAAATATATACATTTATTGACCTACTTTAACACTCAACACATTCTTTGCATGCTCATTTCTAAGTGCATTTTGCGAATTATTGAGTAAAATGTAAGCGAAATGCATAAAATAAACTTAGATTTAGATAAACTTTACTAATCCACAATTGACACAGGAGCTCACACATCACAGTATAATGTAATAACAAAGAACCAAAGAAAACCAAACCAAACCAACCAAAGAAAAGAAAAATGAAGGAGAACAATTGAGTTAGAAATTAACTAAGCACTGTATTGACCTTGGCCATGGCAAAAATCAGATTTTCTCTGTTTCTCTGTTATCTGAAGAAAATGCCTCATATTCTTTCATTAAAAACACTTTTGCATTTTATAACAAAATCCTCTCGCAAGGTAATCCTGACCAATATCCTGAATGAGCTGCAATAAATAAATACATAATGAGCAGAATGAAACCTTTTGGTAGTTAGTAAATGAGTCATAGAAGTTATTTATTCAACCCTCAGCTCAAAAGTTATTGCAGAACAGAAAAATTAGAAAAAGTTCACCACCACAGCAAAGAAAACACACACACGATAAATACCGATCACCAAAAGTGATTGTTCCATCTATCATTTGTAATTATTATGACCAAGTGATGAGTGGAAGAAGAACCTAAAGCTATATAACTACAACAAAGTACAAATATTATTGATACTTTGCAGCTGATGTCATCAACAGTCCCTGGGGGTGTGATGCTAACTGTAGGTTCTCCTCTGTCTGAGGCTTTATTGGAATTTGTGCTTTATTTTTTTACACAATCTGCCATGTGAGCTGATTTGTGCAGTTAATCAAACTCCTAAACAGGACCAGGCAATCTTAAAACGTTTTTGGCAGCGTGCATCGTGTTACCGTGGTAACTCCTAAACATATCACTATTAGAGGTACATGTAGAGCACCCCCAGGCACGATCACTGCAAAGTATCAAGAAAGGCCGCTGTTTAAAGTGCATTGCGCAACTTTTCTGCTGGAGGGTCTGTCAGATGCTTTTCTCCAGTGAGATGTTATTGGTTTGTCTAGACCAGGGGCGGGCAAACTTTTTGACTTGCGGGCCAGACAGGGTTTTAAAATTTGATGGAAGGGCCGGACCTGGAGTAGATGGATGGATTGTTTTGCTAATCCACCTCATAAGAGAAAAAAAATAACATATGGATATGTAGAAAATGTTCTTTAATTTAATTGAAAACCATTACAAACCATTACAACTAATGATTTAAAGTCCCACGATATTTACTATTTATTGAAATGACTTAAAACTTAAAATACAGCTTTTTCTTTTCTTAAAAAAAACCCCAAAACTAACAGGTACTTTTTTAAAGCAGTGAAAGTTCTGTTATTCTTCAGGATGTTCTCATCATCACTCTCCTCCTGACTGTCTTTATTTCAAAAACAGTAGGAGATGCAGATCTACTTGTCCTGTGCGTCCCCGGTGCCAAAAGTCAACTTTGAGTTTGGTGGGCCGCATTAAAAAGATCAACGGGCCGCATATGGCCCTTAGTTTGCCCACCCCTGGTCTAGACCTAACTTCATGGAGACCAAACCAGTCCAAGTTGCAGGTCAGATCTGTGGAGAGGCAACCCCGCTCACAGTCGAAATGCCTGATTTTGTAGGGATTTTTTTGAACTATAAAACCACCTGTAACTAAATAAATGTAAAGTAGAGCTGTTTAATATCATACTGTGGAACATTCCAGGCAGAGCAGTGACATATCCATAGAAACTCCACCAGAAAAGTTATACAATGCACCTTTAAGCAGCGTGTATATTGCAAACTAAACTGTTACACTCATTCTCTCTTTTATATTGTGATCAAAACTCCTGCAATACTTAAAGCTCACCATTCTGTACTTCTTTGTCTCTGAAATCCTCCACCCATCCCTGTGTGCCCAACCAGACGCTCCCAGGCCCCCCACCGCGGACCGCTTCATCATGCCGGATGAGTTTGCTGTGCCCGGCGGCGAAGGGGCGGGGAGGGCAAAGAGATCGCCCATCCTGTCCAACCGGGTGGGCTCCCTGAACGTGGAGACCCTGGTGGTGGCAGACAGGAAGATGCTGGAGAAACACGGCCGGGACAACGTTACCACCTACGTACTGACTGTCATGAACATGGTGAGGAGGGACAAAGAGTAAATAGATTATTCACTGAGCCGCCTGGTTAGTTCCGGTTCTCTCAAAAACTGCAGATCCACATTTCCTGCTCCAGTCATTGTATATTGGAAATGAGTAAAGTTGTACTAAAATAAATCTAACCTCGAGACACAAAGACCTGCTTTTTTAAACACTGAAACTCCCTCGTGTGAAGTATTTACATCATAGCAAAGGTTTTAAAAAGCATGTATCTGTAACCTGGTATCCTCTCACTAACATTTAAGTATAGATTTATTTTAGCACGACTTGGCTAATTCCCAAAACACAATGAATGAAGCAGGAAGTGCAGCTCTGAAGTTTTTAGAGAAGTGAACTAGTTGGGACTGAACCGGGCCTTGGGACGTATGTAGTGTGTTTGTTAGGGCTGCAGTCCTTTAGTTGTTGTGTGTCGACTGATCATTTTATATAGAATATAAAGGTAGCTGAAGATTTGTGATATTTTTGATGAGTCTGTATGAATGAGTCTATGCAACCGAGAAGTTACATAGTGCACCTTAAACCTCTGTCAAAAGCTTGTATTCGTTTTATTCCTGCATGCAAACCCAAGCTAAATGCATGAACTCCTAGATTTCTGTACTTATCGGAACTTTATCTTTACATATATAAAGTTTTACATCCTACCTTTGAAAGAGAGAATAATGAACACATTTTAGGGTGTAGCCAACAAAAAAAAAAATGATGCTTCCTCTCTACCACACTGCGTCTTTGTTTTTAGGAAAAAACTGTGTTAGATTCTCCACACATTGTATATATACAGGTTTAATGTACCTCACTGTAAACATTCACAAGCAACTTTTTAATTGGGCCCAATGTGCTGCAGGTGTGTTTACTACTGGAAAACTGCAGTAATGTAGGATTTTTGGAAGTACTTTTGAACTATTTGCATTTTTTTTTTTTTTTCATTTTTTTTTCATAAAAACACAAATTAGTTGGATGTGCCTTACTGGGTTGATTGATTTTGTAGTCAACTGTAGTCATATGGGCATTGTTTTTGCACTCAAGATGTTTTCCATCCAGAGGCCATATTCATTTGATGGAACTGGCTTGGAGCACTGTGAATTTATCTTAACCTGAGTTGCCTAAGGCTGGATTTAGCTGCTAACTCAATTTAATATACATTTTCGCAATGTACCTGTACCATCAAATTTAAAATGGCTTCTGTATGGGATCTGAAATGTCTCGATGTCCAGATGACCACCATTAAAACTAGAAATGATAACTGAAATACCTGCCACTACCTGATATGCACACCAATGCAGGTATTTCATGAAAATATAGTTAAGTTATTCCACAGAGATTCAGAGAGCCTTATTACATCCAATTAAAGGCTCAACTGGGATATCAGATGAACCGATATCAAGGAACCGATATCCAATACAGCACATTTTTAGTATCAGCACTGATATTCAAACCAGTATTGTATCTATGCATCCTCAGCTGAAACCGTCTCCACACTGAACTATTCTTGGACGAATGAAGGATTACTGCATTTCACGTTTACTGAATATTTTATAGGTTTCCAGTCTTTTCAAAGATGGCACCATCGGGACTGATATCAATGTTGTGGTGGTCAGCTTGCTATTACTGGAGCAAGATCCTGTAAGTATGCAAATGTTTTCAGCTAACTTCCTTTTTATGCAAAGTCTGAACAAAATATTCTCTTCTTTTCAACTCTTCAGGTGGGTTTGACCATAAATCACCACGCGGATCAGTCACTCAACAGCTTCTGTCAGTGGCAGTCTGGGCTGATGGGTAAGGGCGGAAAAAGACACGATCATGCGGTTCTACTCACTGGACTGGACATCTGCTCCTGGAAGAATGAGCCCTGCGACACACTGGGTAAGATTATAAAGACAAAGCTCCCAACTCTAGCAGTAGATAGAAAAGCTGCACTGTGTAACTTTTTGAGAGATGGTCCATCAACTTTTTGTTTCTATGGATATGTCGCTGCTCTGCCTGGAATGCGCTACAGTACAGTATTAGCTCTTTCTTAGTTTTATTAAATTACAGGTGGCTTTATAGCTCAAAAATACAAAAAATACCTAGAAAAACAGACATTCTGACTGTGAGGGGTGTTGCCTTTCCACAGATCTGACCTGGACCTTTGCCTGGCTTGACAAAGTGAAGATAGAAAGGTTTAATACCATAATGTGAAATATTCCAGACAAAGCAATAACATCTCCATGGAGAAAGGCATTTGACTGACCCTCCACCAGAAAAGTTACACAATGCACCTTTAAGATAAATATTCTATTTTTATATTCTATGTTTTTTTGCAGCCAAAATATAAAAACAATTTCAAACAATCACATAAATAACTATACAAAAAAACAATGGAGAAAACATTACAAGGCCACTTTTTAGCTGTTTGCATTGTTGTACAATAATATTAAAATCTATCTTTTGTTTGTCACCACTACTGTCCTCACCAGCTCTCTTATCAATAGTGTTTGTCAGTAGTAGCTGTACTATCATCAGTTTTTGCTACCAGTTGCCATATAGGTTCTAGTGTATATCTCATGTATATCTCATGCAATGGTTCTTAATGTAAACTAATGTAAACTCCAAAGGAAACACAAATTACTACATGCCCAAATATCAGTATTGGATACATTTTAGGTCACTTTGAGCTTAGCCATCTCTTCCTGTTAAAGTCAGTGAAAAGCCGTAGAAATAAAAAGAAGATTGACGGAGCCAATGTGGAATTAACTGCTCCTATATCCATGTGACATCTGCACTGACATTGTGTGACATTAGTGATCAAAAACAATTATAGTAGTAGTAGTAGTAGTAGTAGTAGTAGTAGGTGCAATTCCCATTTAAAATAGCACTAACTATATTCAACATTGACATCCTTTTAATGATGTCAACATAATACATGCATACACAATTATTTTAGAGAAAAATTGTACAATTCCTCTCTGAATGTACTCGCTCCCTTCTTTTTAACCTAACCCTAGAGAGTTCATGAAGCACAGTAATAACCAACGAAATGTATCACCCTTTTTGTGAACTACTCGGTGTACTGCGGTACTGTCACCGGGGGAGACAGCCATTGAGATAGTGTGCTGAATAAGAGAGCAGGTATTGCCTTTCTGTCTGACACCTGCCTGACATGAATATTGTAATGGTGGAGAAAGCAGACAGGTGCAACGGTGACAGTGGAGGCATGTTGGCGTGGACTACTATTTCTGACACATGAAAAGAAGATCCAGTCAAAAGTAGCATTTCCCTTTCCGTAACACTAAGATTGAAGAGATGATTTTGAAATAATTATAAGCTTAAGGTGCTGTACCAAGTCTTTTAAAAGTGTGAAATTCTGAACTAGTTTATTTAAAATGCTTTGCAATGCTCCAAAGTTATTCATCACTTACCTTATGGATTCTGAGCATCCTAATTATTCACCAGGATGAACTTGAGTGCTTTTCACAAAGGCTGGAAGAAAGTTTTGCTATCACAGTAATGCTAACAACAACTAGCATGCTAACAGAGCATTTCCTGATTGTCGGATGATTAAAAATCACTTTATAATCAGATGCAGACAGCACAAAGGGGCCACATTTTGATCTCCAGAGCTGCTTTTACTGCTGTGGCGAGGTAAATTTTGCTACAAGGACTGTAACATGATTGACTTGTGTTTGATTGGCATCCTGTCATATTATGGGAGGAAAATTTTGTGCTAATGCTTAATACTGTCAAGGGTCTTGTCATGTGAAGCCCATTAAATTTTTTATCAAATTCTGTCAAGTACTATGGGATAAAGAGCCAAAAGTAAGTGAGAACAGCTCCCAGCTGGTGTGAAATCCCCTATGCTGCCTGCCAGGGTGGATATCTCGAATGGACATTTGGGGCCAGTACTGTATATTAAGTTTATCGCTTTGGAAATTTCAAATGCTTTGTTTTTAAAGGTTGTTTTGAGGATAATAATTTGTATTTCCTTAGGCTTTGCTCCCATCAGTGGTATGTGCAGTAAATACAGGAGCTGCACCATCAACGAGGACACGGGACTGGGCTTGGCTTTCACTATAGCACATGAATCTGGACACAAGTAAGTTTCAGATTTATAGTATTTGTTTTACATTGTAAGTCATTTAAAGGGTGATTATGTAACTTTTCTGATTAGAGCTCTGCCACTTGCTTGTCTCAGTGTTCCTCAGTATAATCTGACTTGCATTCATTCATTTGCAGGTGCTTAAAGGTCCTACATTACACAGAATGGACTCTTGTGAGCTTTAAACCATGTTATAATGTTATAATTTCCTCAAAAACATGCCTGGAGTGGTGGTTTGTTTCATTTACACCACATCTCCAAAGCTCAAAATGCTTTTTTCCACCTTGTGATGCCATGAAGTGGTAGTTTTCAGACAAACAACTCCTTATACCCTTAGTTCGGTAGAGCTTGGCCATTCCTGGGCTGAAATAATCCAAATCATTCTAGTGAAAGTGTATGGAATGTTAAAAATATCCAGGGTTTGTGTGTTAAACATGTGAAACAAAACACTCCAGGTATGTTTGCGATGAGGAAACAACATTATAACATCGATCAGAAAATAGCCTAATAAGGGCCCTGCTCAAAAATCCATGTAAATCCTGCTTTCTGAGCGAGCTTTCCGCAGACCTGACCTGTCACTTGGCCTGAGCGTCACCACATTCCTGGCAAAACTATAACATATCCATGGAGACCAGATTGTTGTTGGTGCTCCATCAGAAATGTTACATAGTGTAGATTGAGGTATATCGTTCACTCTCAAATGTAGTTTTCATCAATCATTAGTATGTTTTTAATGATATTTCTGTGTATTACTATCATTTGTAACAGTATTCAAATTGTATTCAGTATTCATGGTGAAGTTCATGGTATAAAAATGTTGCAAAATATATTTTCTCTATAATTACCTGTATTAGTTTTGGGATGATCCATGATGGAGAAGGAAACCCATGCAGAAAGACTGAAGGCAACATCATGTCCCCCACACTTGCCGGAAACAATGGGGTCTTCTCGTGGTCCACCTGCAGTCGCCAGTACCTCAGTCGCTTCCTTGGGTACAGAACTATCCTGTTTGCTCGATTTATGTCCAGTTTTATGCTTTCGTTTTCCTGTGACTCATTTGCCTGTGGATTGCTGTGTTTACCAGAACAGCTCAGGCTTCCTGTCTGGTGGATGAGCCGAGGCAGATTGGCCAGTACAAGTACCCCGAGCAGCTTCCGGGACAGCTGTATGATGCAGATATACAGTGCAAGTGGCAGTTCGGGGTCAAGGCCAAACTTTGCAGCCTAGACTTTGTCAAGGTAAGAATTTTAAAGTTAACCAAAATGTTGTCATCTCATGCAACACCTGTGCACTCAAAAATGCTTCTTTACATTTTGCCTGAATTGTTGCGTTCTGACCAATCTGACCTTCTCCTCGCCAGGTTTTAAGCTTCTAAGCCCTTACAGTTTTCACAATTCTCAAATTTTGACTTGAATTTGCTGGGATAATACCTGTTGTAAATATAAATTATAGTTTTACCCCAACCAAGAAGCAATTTGTGAAGAAAAGTTTAACATTTTAGGAAGAGAATTCTTTCCAAACTTTTAGCACAATGTATACCTAATCTTCTGATTCTTAAAAAAAAAATATTTCACCATAATAAAGGTGTTTTCTTATATTTATATTTGTCAGATAATAAATAGTGTCCACCTTAGGAATGTTTTGCAAAGTAACAGTTATGGATTTCCCTAATGTGATGATTTCTAACCAGAAAGTAACATTGTAAGCCCTTAAAAAATGCCTAAATTGGAAAACAAGTGTGGATTTTTTTGAAAAAATATCATGATCGGAACAGTGTTTTTGTGAAATGAGTGGTCAAACCTGTCATGTGCACTTTAAGTTAGAAAAGGTGAGATATTTGCATCAAGGTTACCAAAAACATAACTAAAATTGAATTAAACCCAAAAGAATGCATAATATGTGTTTTTTAAGTGTTTTCGTTGATGTTTTTAGTGCATTTTTACAGTTTTGTTGACTCCAGTGGGCCATTATTTATTGTCCGTGAGCCCAAGAGCCTTACCACACAGGCTGCTGTGCTGAATGACTGCCCTATTTGCCAGGCTCATTGAAAGAACATGGGGAGCTAAGTCTAGAGACAGAATGACTGGGTTATATATAGACAGGGACATTCTGCTATAGAACGCTAATGATGCGGCTCTTAACGGGCACTTTATTAATTAGCATGATCTTTGGAGTTCACATCCCCCCTCCTCCTTGACTTGCTTTGAAAATGGGATCTGACAAACGGAGCACTCCCCCTTGTCTTGCCCTGAAGGGAAAAAAGCCTTTATGTCAGAGGGCTTCATTATTGTGAATTCACATGTAAATGCTGTTCAAAAAGCTACTGCCTTTCTTCCTATAGACCAAACTCAGTGGGAAAATCCAATCAGGCCCGTCTATGTTTAGTTAACACAAGATCAAATACAACATCTGCATTTGTGTGACTTGTGTGCTGGTCGGTGGGTGGTAAATGAACCTACAAGCTGATTAACATGAGTTTGTGGCTGTTCTGTTCGTTTTTTCATCTTGGTTTTGTGATGTAGATCCTATATGCGGTGTATTGGCTGTATACCCCCTTCCCATGTTAGACATATGTCACATACATAAAGGCCCCAATAGTCCATGTGAAGCCTCTTTCTCTCACTGCCAGAGGAAGTGGGGCATGTGGCCAGCTTCTGCAGCCTGTCTCTGGACCTGTGATCTCCCTCTGTGCCTTCTTTGTAGCTCCATCTCTGTACAGTTGGCTCATGTGACAAACACAATTATACTTGGTTTTATTAAAGAAATGCAATGATCAGGTTTGACAAAGTGTCTGCCTATCTTTGTGATGGTGGTCTTGACCAGGATTTTTTTTTTTAAAGGGTCCGTAATCTGCTATTTTCTGATCTACATTATAATGTTTCCTCATCAAAACATACTTGGAGTTTAGTTTTGTTCTATAGTGTAATACCCACTCTTTAAATGTATTTGTGTGTTAATAATACAAAGTTTGCATTGTTGACAGGACATCTGCAAATCTCTGTGGTGTCACCGCACTGGGCAGCGCTGTGAGACCAAGTTCATGCCGGCAGCAGAGGGCACCACCTGTGGCCCTGACATGGTTAGTGTTTCTACTGTTTCTCAACAACAAAACTCATACTCATATGTAAAGGATCTAGATTCACCTAGAGTTGGAATGTAAACAGATGTTCATAAAGTTTGGCCCAGCAAAACAAATTACACTATTTAAAATTCCACACTGCAGAGTAAGGCTAAGCAAATTATAATCAACAGAGATTTGCTCATTTTGTTGTAATCATCACTTTAAATTAACATGTATTTAGCCAATCCTCCGTCATTTTCTGTTCAGAAAATTAATACTGACTTTTTTTTGGATCAGAAATTGTGATATGAGAAAAAACAGCACTTGTGTCATGTAATGTTTGGAAGCTGAGGGTTCGCAGAAAGACTAAATACAGTCTTACCTTGATAATATGTGAACAGTTAGTAGTATAGTATAATATAGTATAAT
>KN507810.1:3892-16766 GCA_000787155.1 Scartelaos histophorus | reverse complement strand
GTCTGCAGTGGGCGTCTGCAGTGGGCTGCAGGGGGAGTCTCAGGGCAGTAATCAGCTGATGGTCAGTGGGTCCTGTTCCATTCTCCCATCACAAATCATCTGGACACAAACAAAGTGATCAAAGCCGAGGCAGCTCTGTTAATGACAATCAAGAGGAGAGAGTAGAGGCCAGGGAATCTACTGGGGGCTCATCTATACACAATTATAGCACAAGAGGTTATTAAGAACACACACATTTCTAACATATGATTATGGAATATATGGGATAAAATACACAATTATTCTAACAATCTCCATGGTCATTTGGGGGAACTATAATGTTTGTCACCTTCAGCTACTTTACTGCTGTCTTGGGCTGAAGGGTTTTTATCCTTATTGTTTTCAGGTCCAGGTGCAGAAAGAGATTCCTCTAAAAACTCCATGACATTAACTTCACGAACATGGAGTTCAACTGCACTAATGTCAGGGTTCAGAGGAGCTGAAAGGATTTCTGTCAATTCAGGACATTTCTGTCCATCACTGCACTGTCTGTCTCACCTGGTACAATGTGGCCATGTAGATCATTTGGGGAGGGTGTTGCACAGTTAGAGTCATTTCCGATTGTTAGATCGTCTGTGAACTCTGGAGATTGGGATTCCTCTTTGATTACAGCTGTAGATTCCCCGTTCTCTTGTGTCAGTCAGATCTGTCAGTCAGTTGTTTCTAAATATTTTTGATTGGCGAAAAAAAAAAAAAAAAATCATCCATATCACAGTCACTGTTCATCAAGTCAGGTAGAAGTTTGGAATATCCTTTGAAAATGAGTGTGTCTGAAATGTGCTTTTCTTCAGGTTCCTCAATATTCCTCAAATGTTCAGGAAGTTTAAAGTTATCCTGTCTCCTACATCTGCCCATCACTGTTTTTTTGGCTTTGGGCATAACTTTTGTCTTTTTTGTTGGTGGTTGGTGTTCGAGCCGCCATCTTGGCTCTAATTGAAGGTCCTGCAGTCTTATTAGTTTGTGTTTTTCTTGTGATGTTGGGCCTGACCTAGGTCTTCTTAGATGGTTTTATTTCCGATGCAGGAATAGTGCAGGAAGACTGTTGGACATTATTTTTAGTATTTAGTGATTGATTCTGGACTCTAACTGATGGTTCCTCAGTCTCAGGTCTCCCTTGTTACTTTGAGAATCAGTTTCAGTGCACGTCACATCTATTGCAGCCACTTTTCCAGTGACTTCTGCTCCTGTGCTAAGTTTTTCTGAGGTCTTCTTTTTCCTGTTTAACCATTTTGTATTTCTTTTGCTTTTTTCTGCCAGCTTTGGTCTGGGTGGTGAGGTCATTTTGAGCAGGACTTGCACACTGGGAATCACCTGGAACATTATGTGTGGACTCTGGTGATTTATTTTCCTCTTTGATTAGAACTGTAGGTTTCTCTATTGTTTGATTATGTGTGTTGTCAGATCCCTATGGTCATTTGTAGGGTCTAGGATACTAGTGATCTGCTACTTTACTGGTGTCTTCTGTTGAAGGCTTTTCATCTTTGTTTTTAGGTTCAAGTGGTCCAAGGAGAGATTCTTTTAACAACTCCATGGCATTGACCTGGAGGTCAGCTTCACTAATTTCAGGTTTTGAATGAGCTGGAGGAAGTTTTGTCAGTTCAGGACATTTCTGTGCATTCATCTCTGTGCCGTCTGCCTCACCTCACCTGGTTTGATGTTGTAACTGAGATCATTTCAGGTAAGTGTAACACAGTTGGAAACATCTCGGACATCATCTGGGAACTCTGGTGATTGAGGCTCCTCTTTGATGGCAACTGTATCTGTGATGGAAATTTCACACACTTTTCAACAACGATTTTTGGTGTCAGAAGTGGGATCCACAAGTGACCGTCCAGAACACAGCACAAATGGAATTTTGTCAACATTTGTTTTCTTTCCTGATGCATGGAGTAAAGAAGGACACAGATGGACTTTGGCTTCTGTACTGGATCATCACTGCTGGATTCGAACCAGATCTACTTGGTGAGCATTTGCAAATACAGACTTCATCTGATTTAAGTTCATTTTAAAAGGAAACCTTCATCTACAAAGACTTGGAAATGTTCAAAGGACAGTGTGCCTCCTGCTGGAGTTAAATGGACTTCTCTAAACATGCTGCTTTAGCTCTGTTCCTACACATTTTTTTATTATTTCCCAAAAGCTAAACTTTTCCACATTTCAATTACTTGATCGTCTTTTTCAATCATTTTTGAAAAATGTCCATGCTGCTCTAACACCCAACCTGCAAATACAAAGCCTACAACAAAGACCATCTTAAGTTTCTCACCTTTGAGACATTCTAGACGGCTCATTCTTTAATCCACTGAAACTCAGATATTGGAAGTTACGAGTGCCAAAACAAAAATGGGGAACAAAACATCAAGGAGTATGTGCCATCTTCAGAATTTGGTGCCTTCACTTAACATCAACTGGATTCACAATTTCAGAAACAACTAAAGACTCATCAACCAACACGTAAGCAGAACAAAGATGGAAGAAGAGCCAATCGAAAGAGCAAGAAGAGATTTTCCAAAGAACCATGTTTTATCTGTTGTCAACTTGGACACTGGAGACGAGAGTGCTCTTTACGGCATGGAGCTTCTGTATTTATATCATTTTCTCCAAGTCAATGTGTGACCTGAAAGACTAAAAACTAAAAACTGAGTCTGAGTAACCTAAAGCCTACAAGTTTTGTTTTGTTTTTTCTTTCTGGTTTACTTGTCTTTGTATTTTAACATGATAACTAGAAACACTGTGCAAAGATGAACATGGGTTTAGTTTTGCTATGCTTTACTTTACATATTATCTAGTATTGGGAACTTGAATCTATTCTCCAGAGTAGAAGGAAGCACAGAGTCACTGCAGCGAACTACCAAACAGTCACTGGGTGAAATTCCCTCTAGTAGTAACGAGCTAGTGAACAGTCAAATGGGTGAAAGTCCCTGCTCTTTAGCGAACAGTCACTAGGTGAAACTCCTATCTAGGGTTATTGACTAGGAAAGACAATAGGGTGAAATTCCCTGTGTAGTTGAGTATAAAGACGAGCTAAGACTTTCTCCAGAGGGAGAGTAAATTCAAGGGAGTAATCAAGGATGGAGATATTATGTAATGTAAATGTAAAATGTATGAAGACAAATGTAAATTTACATATGTTTTGAACTGTGGCAGCACATAAAAAAAGAAAAAAAAAAAGAAAAAGACAAAAGACAAATTGTGCAGTGTCAGAAAATCTTTGTTTAACATGTGAGACTGTGTCAACAGTGTCAGCAAGAAAATAGGATGCAGTTAACTGATGCACTCAGTTCCCTGTTTCTGTATATATTTCTTTAGTAGTATTTGTTTTGTGTTTTTGCCTGTTAAGTTTTTTTAAATTATGTCCTAAAAATTCAGCTGGAATTAGAAAATCCTTATTTGTGATTGGTTTGTTCAGAAATTCCATATATTTTGGCAAGCTCTCTTAAAAACTAAATGAAGGCCTTATCAAAGCTGATTGTGATCACAAATGACTTGACCATCCTTGACGACTTTGCGCCTGCGAATTTCTTTAATAATATTGTTTTTTTGTTACAGGAGATATGAATGCTGCACACTCTTCTTTTCTTCAACATGCTATGACTAACAACACTAACAACTAACCACTAACAATTTTAACAGAATGTTTCTTACAGAAATGCTATTTAGCATTTTGAATCAGCACCACTGATTTTACCAACTACAGTTACCTTCTAACAGCTACTGTTCTTCTTCTGGTCAAAGATAATGGTGTGTTTAAAACGTTCAATGTCTCACTGTAAAACACTAACTCTCAATAGGTGTCACTTGGAGCTGTGTGTTTGTGTGGTGTCTGTGGACTGGTGTGATATGACTAACCTACGCTCGGGACTTCAGGTTCACACACACATAGCCCAGACTAACACTTTGTAATACTGTCAACATCTCTGAATGGTTTTTAAAAATATCAGGGTGGAGTAGTAGTAGTAGTAGTAGTAGTAGTAGTAGTAGTAGGATAGATTCCTTTAATGACTTAAATCTGGTAACTGCAGTGAAGCACCTCTGGATCCTGAGCTAGAATCTAGGATTAGCCTATTATGCAAGTTTGTGGTGTTTTTCTGTCATTATTATTTGTCTCATATTTTAACTAAAATTATCAGCCAGTTCAGTGAGAAAATTACAAACAAAAAATGATCCACCACACTAGTTTAAAGGGGTCCACATAACATCTGCTTCCCCACTGTTACATCCTGCCAAAGTGAAATCAGGCAGCAAAGCATTATGGGTAAACAAACATAAAGATGTTAGGACATAATGGAATTAAGCCTGTGCACTGACAGTATCATACATGAAGGAAGTGAGCCTCGGGACATGCTGGAGTGTATCACTGAGCTGTGAAGTCAACTGATGTCATCTCATCTGAACTACATATAGAACCATATACCCTTATAGAAAACTAGTGTGGCTAATATATTGGAGTATACTGATTACTTATAGATATTTGGTAGGAATGTGAGAGAATACAACAGAGACTCAGCTGATCTTATGTTACGTATTTTGCAGAAATGACAGAGACTGGACGGTAGGACACATAATGAATACATGCGTCAGCCTCTAATAACATTAGAGTGATACAAGTTACCAGCTAACACTATTATTAATAATTCACTCTCCTGTATTCTTTTTAATACTGTCAAAGCTGCTCTTAAGTGATAAAGACATGACTGCTATTTGGCACCAAAAGCCTCTTTAAAAACTGACACTCATTCATGTTTAGGCAACATGGCTGAAGTGTCTTGCCCAAAGACACAATAATAATATGAACTGGCTAAAGTGAAATATTTTATAACATACGTAGCAATATTTATAACAAATTAATAACTAAAAATATATGCACAAACTACCTTGTACCACTACTAAACAATTTCCATCTATGGATTTTGCCATCTCTACTCATTGAAAATGTGAAAACTTCCGGCCTAAAGACAGACAGCCTTGTTTTACCCCTTATCTATGCTTTATTCATGTCTTCCCAGACATACTCTCCACAGCATTACAAAGGTCAAACATTCAATGAAAACTTCCTGTATCCAGATCTTGCAAGCTTGTATCTTCTGACTTCCCCATTCACTTTTTCTGTAGTTCAAATGCATGGCATGCATCTCTGTGTCTACATCCACCGGATACGTGACATGTATTATTTAACCTGTATCAAAAATTCATGTAAAATCCCTTTGGTGGTAAACATCTATGTCTTTTGAGAGCAACAAAAACTTGCAGAAATACAGTAAGTAGAATACACCAATCTAAAGCCTAAGGCGAGCTACATGGCACTTTTGCACTTATGCAGTGTTGATAACTTGGCCTAGATACAACAATATGGATTATTCGTATCCCCGCTTCCTTCAGTGATTTGATGCATGGTGGAGCAAGGGCTTTCTGAGTTTGTTGGTTATGTAAACTGTAAAATGTGATACTAGAGTGAGATTGTGCTGTGATAAACATCAAATCAAAGTTGTAAAAAATCTTAATTTGAGTCTGGTGTAATCCAAATTTGCCACAGACAAGACGCAAGACAAAATAGGATGCTACATTGGAAATAAAAGTAGTTAGAAAAGTAAAGTTTTGGATACAAAAATCGCCACAAGCAATTGGACTTTGTATGACATGGACATTTTAAAGTCCAAAATTCTTTCAGTTATGATAATATTTAGAGCTAAATTTCTTTGTAGACCCATCACTTGAGCAAAGACACTACATGTTTAATGAAGCAATTACCTGAAAGCATCCGGAGGCTATGAATGCAAGTGGCCATTCACACAGCCCCAACCATGACAATCCCAGAGTGGGGGTTCGTGGGAGTATGGTTAAGTAAGCCTGCCGTGCCAAAACAGGGCCTATAAGAAATCCCTCTTCATTTCTTTGACGGCTGCAGATTATGACGGGAATGCTCTTTAAACTTCTAACAAGATGTTGGAAGAGCTCCCTGACAGAGCTGTGATTGGGAATAAGTGGCCGAACAGTATGCTCTGTCAGACTACATTAGTGTAGAGCCAGAGTGATGCTGAAATGCTGCTGTTATTGTCGGGCTGGTGGGAGGCTTTACACTGATCCGCTGAGGAACACACTGGTGCATTATGGTCCAGCTGAAATGTGAATGCCATTGAATGGTATTTTAGGAAAAGATTTGAAGACAAGATTTAGACAAGAATAAACCTTTTATAAGCATAATGAATTATGCCCTGAGCATGTATCCTCCAGTGTGTGAGGTTATCTACAGCCTCTTTCAGTGTGGTCACATTTAAACTTATGCAAATTCACACATGTTTATAGAAGCTATGCAGTGTAAAAAATAGAAGAACATGGTCAAAGTTATATTTTTGCAAGTAATAATTGCAAAAATAAAAAAAATAAAAACTTTATGAAGTTTTGAAAGCTCAAAATTCTCTCATTTAATTGAATTAAGCAACATGAGGCCAAAAATAATCATTTATATTATGTATTATGAAGCATTTACCCAGAGATCCATGGTTTGATTCCTTGTCTTAACAAAATAAATATTTATCACTAACAGAATTACCTAGTTAAGTGGATCTCAAATTTTTCACACCAAGTAAAGCTAAAGATAGAAAAGATATGACTTTCTGAGTACCACCAGATCTAAACCAGGTCTATAACAGGACTATTGCTGGTTTATTCTGCCGCTAAATCATTTCCACTGGAGTTCTAAACAAGAAATGATCCAAATGAGGACAGAAGTGTTTAAAATTAACTCTACATGAGACAAATCCACAAACTGAAGAGGTACTATATGAAGGAGATCAAGTGGTACATGTATTTACCACAGTTTGAGAAACACTTATGAAAGATTTTTTGGACAAAGGAGTAATTTGACATTTATGATTCTAAATTCTTACCATATTTCCAGTAAAGCTGTTCTACCTCCCTATCTGCTTCGGGTAATATGACAGAGGAGGGAGGTGACAGTCTGTGTAGGCCTGCATACCTCAGAGATGATGAGGGGTTTTCCTGACAGGGCTGTCTGGTTTGCCGCTGTGGCTGTTAGTGTTTACAGTCTATAATAAGCATATAGAAGGTTTATTTTTGCACATTTATTGATTTAGGTGAGGTACGTCACCTGAATAACCATAAAAATAGACTGAACCTTGTCCTACCTTTAAGGATGTGCACCCATAAAGATGCTTGTTTTATGTTATGGTGACCTGATGGTGTATTGAGGCTCACTATTACCTATTCTTGATAAAGGTGCAGGAAATTAATACAAATGTAACTACCATTTAAACATGCAATGATTATGTTGTATCTGTTTGGTCCACAACAAATATAATGTTAGCTTCACCCTGGAAAATAGGCCTATAGAATGGAAATCAGAACAAATGGACAGTACTGATGAATTGTACCTTGGAGACAACATAAAGGGATGCCAGTTTAGTAAAATCCCATCTTCTAAGTTTGTAGTTTGTATCGTTAAGTGCAACATGGTGCAAGTAAAATCCCAGCATTTGTGACCACGTGACGCACGTCTACACCCATCAAAAAAAATCATGCTTTACGGAACAAGGAAGTTGTGCACCTGTTTTTCCACTTCTCTGCACCTGCTTTCCGTCATCTGTAAGTATGTCATATTTATAAGTTTATCCCAGCCTGCTTTTTCGCAAAGATATTAGTTTTATCGATTACGCGCCTTGTAACAATGCGTAATTACGCGTGACCAAAACGAAACTGAACTTTTGTCAGAGGTCCTGCGGTCGGCGCCTGTCGTCATGATGGTGGACACCGTGGAGGAGGCGGCCAAGGGGACCGAGGGTCAGATGGAGCATCCCCTGAGCACGGTGGAGATCGCGCAGGAGGCTGAGAATGTGGCTGCCACAGAGGAGACCAAAGAGCGGCCCCAAGAGGAGGACAAAGCGCCCCGGACCGCAGCGGTTTACCTGCCCGACGGGGAGACAACTCTGCCTCTGTTCAAGATGAAGAGGTTTCTAGTGCTGCGGGTAGGAAACAGTAATGCCCACTAAAAAATACTCAGTTGTCTTTTTTATATTGTTAAATCACACAGTTTTGGAAAAGGTCCTGTGATTGTGACGCGCCATAAAATAGAGCAAATATTCCCAACTGCACATTAAGAATCCCCAGTTTGGTCAGATCTCTAGAGCTAAGCAGGGTGGAGCTGGTTACTACTGGGATGGGAGGCTGCTGGGAATACAAGGTGACAGGTGCCATAATGGGGCAGCTGTTTTTAGTTAGTACTGTTGTTGTGTCTTTGGGCTAGGCTCTCTACCCACTTTTCTTCTAGTATCCTTGTACACTGGAGTATGAATGAGAGTGTATTTGTGAGAGTAAATGCGACACAACAAATGGAAATGAGCCCATGCCAAAAACTCTGTGTGTTTGCAGCAGCCGTATGATATTATTATAATAGTGTTTGATTTGTTTGGGGAAGAAGATATATTTACATTAACAAATCAAATGTTCTTAGAAAACCCTGTCTCGACTTTTGTCACAAAGACAGATCCATTTATTATTTATTAAAATAGCTCCTAATAAATTCCAGTGTAGTGAATCAGCAGAGCCTCCTCTCTGAAAGTAAATAGTATCACTTGGGAGTGTACCTTGGGGCAGGTTTTGAATACTTTGACTTCTGACACAGTAATGCATGTGCTTCAGACTTAGGGTTGAACTATGCGGCTGCTCATATATTGTTGGACATAGTCTGGACAGAATGTAGGATTTCTTCATGAAACTTAATGATAAAATTCTCTTTCATCTTCGAGACAAGTCCAGTGCTTAGGCCTGACACGGTTTACCTTGCTCCTTATCTGAGCGACCCACTTTGCATGTTTCATTTGCAGTCATTCTTGTAGGCAGTGGTTTGCACATGGTTGTTTGGTTTGTCCTTTAGTTGCACTAGTCCCTGCTGCCTGTCAGTAAATGTTGAGTGGACGTGTTGTGACAGTGGTGAAGTCGCACTAGTGTTAAACGTCAGTGTGTTTTGTCTCCTCAGCCGGGCACTCTGAACCAGGCCATAGCAGACATCACTAAGCTGGTGGACAAGCAGACGGACGGCGGCGTCATTGGAGTGTGGCTCATGGCAGAGTAAGTGCACGGGCTCAGTAAAGTGTTCACGTTTTAGCAATCCAATATATTTCAGTCATGTATTTTTTATTAAATTGTATTCCTAATATAATGGGAACTCCTTTTTTCAATCAAGTAGTTTGCAGTTCTGTCATCATATAAGTAACTCAAGATCTCTGACCT
This sequence comes from Scartelaos histophorus, assembly GCA_000787155.1. Lineage (NCBI taxonomy): Eukaryota > Metazoa > Chordata > Actinopteri > Gobiiformes > Gobiidae > Scartelaos > Scartelaos histophorus. Next base: position 7,481 of record KN507810.1, on the reverse strand, counting down.
CGTCTAACCTAAACTATGCACAATAGGCTAATCCTCCAGCAGGGTACTCCTTTAAGAATGTCAAGAAGAATGGCTCCCTTCTCTTGAACGGTTGTCTTAGTGAGTTCACCTTAACATTCACCTTTGTCTAGTATTATGTTGATGTTGATCACAGTTTACAGTGGGTCCACCAACCAAATCTAATCACACTAAAGATGTCCAGTGATAAAAGCAAGTCAGTGTCATTACTGTTGGTCAGGATATTTTACATAAAAACATATAAGTCATTGCAGTTGTGCCCAGTTTTGATCTTCAAAAATGCAACAGAGGTTGGTAATAGTGAAATGTTTCATTTCCCACTGCAGTGTGGCCTTAATTAGCCTCTCCCTACCCTCCAAGAACATGCTCTCAGTTAGCTGAGGACGAGTGATCTAACTGACTGTAGCTGGAGCAGAATGAGGAGAGATGTTACCAAATGCACTTTCAGATGTCAGTTCATATCAGTCCAGGCCCAGGTTTCAGGAAACATTTAGGAAGCGGCCCGCGTGACAATGAATAAAACATGTTTATTTATGCTGCGCTGTCCGACACTGTGCATGTTTGTCCTACATTTGGCCCATAGTAATCGCCACTGCACAAGCTGCTATGGGAGTCTCAGCACACAGACATAAGCAGTCTCACTGATAATACAGTGAGACTGCACAGAGGCCCCGGGGAGCCCACTGTGACTAATGCATGTTCAGCTCCAGGAGGCACATGTGGCTTTACAAATTATACCAGCTCATCTGTCTATTTTAGATTAATGCTTCTTTCATCTGATATTATATTTATTGTAATTTGGATGTAATTAGTGAATGCATTTAAGGCGTTACTAACTGACTGACTGAAATTTAGTGCAGTGTCACCATAAAGATCAGAGCTGACACAACGGATGCTCTTCTCCTATGAATCAGCATATTCTGGTCAAGTGTTGCTCTATTGTTATCATGTCCTCTCGTATATCACTGTAACGCCTCTAACACTGTCTTCACCACTCTGTGTTCACTCAGGTTTGGTTCATTTCATTGGCTCAGTCCTCTCTGTCCTCTTTTTCCTCTCTCTCTCTCCTCTGTCCTCACTGAACTGGGTGTTTCAGCTAACTGCCAGCACCCATCCCAGATGCCAGTCTTCATAACATACCTTATATGATTCATATCAGTGGACTACAATGAGGCCACTCAGAGAAAATCTATAGCAACTAAAATCTTGACAGACCTGTAAGGTTAGGGCAGTGGCTCTCACGTTGGGGTTTGGGGCCCCCTGGTGGTGCATATGCTATGCAATTGGTATACAAATGTATTTAGCCATTTATAAGTCCTGACCTAACAGTGTGAGTTTGTCCTTTTGTATGTAGGTTACACCTTATTTAGATCTGGTTTACTCTAGGTAAAGACCCAGTGCCCAGGTCTTGTTAAGTTGTATTTTAGGCCTGATGGGTCCTATTTACTTCTGGGTTCATTGCAGCTTAGACATGTTTTAGTTCTAATTCATGTATTTTTTGTCCTGTTTTTACATGTTTTAACCCTGTTGTTGTTGTCAAGATTTAGATGGGTTTGTTGAGACCGGGGGTCATTGATGCTTGAAAAGTCAAATATTTTCAAAGGTGGTAGTAGGAGTAGAGCGTGTAATTATCCTGTGAGTTATTAAAAAGAATCTATGCTTTGAAATGTGAGAGCTTCAGACAGGAGTTCTTGTAAAGTTGTTTATCATTTTCTCTTGAGGGATTTGGAGATGCTTTGTTGCATATTGTAGATGTTTGCCAAAGGCAGTTTTGGGAATCTCAGCCTTTCACTCCTACTCTTTTACATAATTGAGCGGCTTTGTTTTAAATTATTTTGTATTAAGTTCATATGCACCACACCTCATACATCCTTCTTTGAACAGAGATTAAGTTCACAAAGTCATAGAAATCTCACTTCCCACACAAGGCAACAGCTTTGTTTTTCAAGATTGTGCTAAACAGATTTTCTTTGCATACTACATATATATTACATATATCTGTATACATATTCATATATGACATGTTTGACAAAGCTATTTTCTTTCCATATGTAAATACAATTAATTTAGTGTCAATAAATGTAACCCCCAGAATGAGTCAGCACAACACAATAGTGAAATACTGGCCCAGAGTTAAGTTGTTTTCCCTTTCCATTTCAGAGTGGACCACTGGAACAATGAGAAGGAGCGTCTGGTGATAGTGACGGAGCACTCTCTGCTCATCTTCAAATACGACTTCCTCATGTTCAACTGTGAGCAGATGCACCGAGTCCCCCTGCACTTTGTGGACCGCATCACCCACGGCAACTTCAGCTTCCCCAAATACTCAGTGCTTAAGTAAGTCCGGAGTAAAGTAGCAATGTACTTAGATAATGTCCGAATTGTTGTTTGCAAAAATACAGTGCGATTATAGGTGTAAAAGGAGGAGTAAAGTCTGTGCTATTATTACTCATTTTTCTCATTGCTGCAATAGCTGAACTTCAACCAAGACTTTTCAGGCATGTTTGACCTCATTTCTAATGGATTGCAAACATATCTTCCTATGATCAGTATCAGGACAGTAAGAAAAAAATTTATTCTTTTTTGTCTATATCCCACCCAGGTTTGAAACTGTCAGGGGATAATGCTAAATGCTAACCAGTGTCTTGTAAAATTAGCCACAAAACTGATTTAAGTGGGAAATGTAAAGGATCATGTGCACCACTGGAAATTATAATGTGTTAAATTAGTTTTGTTTTTTTTTTTCGAGTGGCTGCAATTTTCCTCCATTAGGACTTTAAATCACAGATCCAAAAATGACACTTCCAATGACATTTCATCTTCACCTTGAATCTAATTTACTTTAAAATTATAGTATTTTTCCTGCTCCTCTCTTGGGTCATCATCTCCAGTAAGTCTCCACCCTTGGTTTGTAATTTTAGACCAGATGCCCCTACGAATGCTGCGCCATTTTCACTTGAAAAATAAATAGACAAAACAATTTAAATTCAGAAGGCTCATCACACAGGGCTGAAAAACTGACTCAAACTTTTACCTGACATTTGCTTGACCATAGCGTGGTGTGGGTAATGGACTACAAAACACAGACTGAAGTTTGTAAAGACACTCAAATTTACTAAGCTCTATACTCACTGAAATAGACATAAACATAGACATAGACATAAACTTTATTTATCCCCTTGGGGAAATTCGTGTTCCAGGTTTGCTCTGTATTGTTCAAAAATATTAAAAATAAAAATAGAATAAAATAAAATTGTAAAACTCAATCTACGCAGAAAAGTCAATGTATTTGTCCTTGTCCTTAATTGATAGATTGTAAAGCTCTAGGGACAAAAATATAGGCATACCAAGGGCCAAATCAAATGTTTTGCATGCAGATCATTTCATAATTTATAATACATTGTCTGTGATTCTTCTCTTTAATTATTGTGTTGTTTCGGGGAACTTCTGCCAACTAGACAGTCTAGTGAGTCAGTGCAAAGTTGAACCAAATTACATTTTTGCAATATGTCTGTGCAACCCCTCACAGGCCAAATCCTTTTTTAATTTGCTAAAAAAAAAAAAAAAAAAA